>CAUYSK010001506.1:0-33912 GCA_963575035.1 Avahi laniger | reverse complement strand
TTTCCTTGTGATGGTTATCCATTTTTCCTTGCATATCATTTAGCTTACTTACAATTCATGTTTGGAATTCTTCTTCTGTCATTTTAGTATTCTGCACTTGGGTAGTGTTCATTGCTAGAGAGCTGGTGTTCCTCTTTGGGGGTGTGCTTTCCATTTTATTTTTCATACTTCCAGAAATCTTTCACTGGGTCCTTCCCATCTGGATCCGCTGTTACTTTTCTTTGTTTTGTTTGTGTATTTTCTCTTGATCGGCTGCTAGAGGGAGCCGCTAGTATGTTGTCCAGGGTTCTCTTGATGGGAGGGATTACTTGGGGAACTTGTTTTGGTCTCTTGCCCGGGTTTTGATTCCCTAGTCATGGGTTTCTCTGTTGGTAGCTGACTGGAGGTGGAAATCCAATCGTACCGGATGACCTGAACCGGTTTGGTGAGGAAAGTCACTGGGCTGTCAGCTATTGGTCAGTGCCAAAGCCCCAGGGACTGGCGCTTGTCGTAGAGGGGGAGTGGCTCTTTATGTCTTGCTGCTGCAAGCTCAGAGGCCATGCAAAAGACGCTGACCAGGGGGAGGGGGTGCCTTCCCAAACTGCCCAATGCCCCAGCGCCTTCAGCTTCTGTAGGCGTCTGCCCCTCACAACTGAGGAGGCACTCAGAATTCACCGCTCAAAGAAATGGGCCTGGCTAGTAGAAACTCTGGAAGGGCAGAGCTCGTTGCAAGAGCTCCCAGGCTGGGGGAAGGGAGCCGTTCCGCACCTGCGACCTGCTGTGGGCCCTGAGCTGGTGTTAGCCCGCCCCTAGGGCGCTGGCTCCAGAGGGAGCCGCTCAGGGGCTGGGAGGTACCCGATCAGGGAGTCCAGTCACCAGGGTGCTCCGCTGTCTCCTTTATGTCTTCCTCCCCCAATCTCGCGCCAGTCCAGCAATAGCTCTCGCTTCTCCTGGCCCACCCTGAGCAGTCCCAATCACCAGCGGCAGTTTCCAGGTTAGAGTCCTCTACTGAGTAATCACCTCCCCGTTCAGGACCTGCTGGGTGCCAGAGACCCGCTTCCTGACTCCTAACTGCCTCCGGAGGTAGCCCAGACCAGCCCCTCCCCTGTCCGGTACAATCCTGACATGGAGCTCGGGGAATTCAAGTTGCTTCCAGCTCGGTCCTCTCTCTGCTGAGCCCCACGTTTCCTGACCCAATTCTACATCCACTTCACACAAGCCCCCGACTCTCGGTGGGCTTGTAAGTCAGTGGGGAAGCTAGACTGTCTCGTGAGGGGCTTATCCCGGTGCACTTACTAGCCAGGCTGGCACAGCCGTCCCATGCTCCACTCTGTATTGTCTGTCCTGGGCTTTCCAGGTTTTGTGTTCCTATCTTCCGTTCACCTTATTCTTTTTCCTGGTTTGTGTGTCCCCCGCTGAATCTCCACCAATTTGCCTCGCTGTTTTTGTGGGAGAGCGATCTGATCGTGTGTAGCAGACCGAGATCTGTGTCTCTTTCTCTGGAAGCAGGGATCCGGGAAGCTACCTTAATTCCGCCATTTTTTTCCCTCCGCAAAAATTTTTAAATAAAGCTGGATGAAATTTTTTTTACTAGAAATGTAAAAGTGGTCACTATTAGATTTAGTTATTATAAAAGATAATTATTTGGCTGATAGCCTATATACTAATTTGAAAAGTATATTTTATTTTTAACCAATGTACGTAATTTTAAAGACAAATAATACTACAGAATTTAGTATAAAAAGTATCAGCCCCCGGTCCTGCCTCTCCTTGTGACAAATTCCCATTCCCCAGAGGCAGCCACTTTCAACTTTTTAGTTCCTTCTAGTACTTTGCTGCACATATCAAAAGACTTGATTTCTTGACTTTTAGTTATTTTAGATATTATCCATTAACAGTCTTCTGTGGTTAGAAAGGATTTAGCTTTTTTATATGTACTTTCTTCCCATTCCCCCAAGTACTGATATTCTCTTATATTCATAATACAGCTATATCCAAAACTCTATTAAATTATTTTACTAGTCACCCCTCAGCCATATGGTGTCCATGAATATATTTACTTTCTTGTAAAACTTTTTGATTTTCATGCAGTTGATAATTGCTTCCTCTTTATTTTTGCTTTTTTAGAAAATGCTCTAGAGATAGTTTATCTTTGCCAGAAATGTAACTCTCCCTTCAGTAGGTTCAAAGCAACAGGTAACATAGCCCTTGCTTGCGTGTATGTGTGTATTTGTTTTGTTACTCTTTTTTCATAGAGACATAACTCCTGGAGCCCTCTGTTCTTCTGCACCAATTTGTGAATGGATGTTTCTTAGGCCTACTACAAGCCATCATCACTGAACACCCTTCTTTCTTCAGTGTTAGACTTCTTGTATCCTGAAACTCAATTTTCTGCTTTCTTGCATTCTCTTATTTTCATGAAGTATATCCTCCCATACCTCCATAAGATAAGGTGCCTAAAAGGTAAACTTTTTGGAATATTGTCTGAAAATATTTTAGCTTTACCTACATGTCCTCTTGATTGATAGTTTGCCCAGATATACCATTCTATATTGGAACTCAATTTTTGTAACTTTGAGACATTTATTTTTCACATCACCAATCACGGATTATTATGTCATGATTATGAGTGACTAAGCCTTATATCTCCTTAGGATAACATGACATTATTTTTTTTTTTATTTCAGCATAATATGGGGGTACAGATGTTTAGGTTACGTGTGTTGCCCTTGCCTCCCCCTCCCCCCATAACATGACATTATTGAGTGACTATGGTATCCTATGGAGAACTTCAATCTTTGGTCATAATGTTAAGAGCTTTTGGTTTCATAGCCTCACAAGTCCTCTATGAAATGACCTGTATGTTGGAAATAATTTTTTTCTCAGAATTTTGAAGACCTTGCCCCACTGTCTTCTAATTTCCATTGTTGTTTTGGGATACTTCCTAATCTCATTTTTATTTATGACTCTGTATGTGACCCATTATTTTTCTCTATGGTAGATTTTTGAATTTTCTTTTTGTCTTTAGTATTGTGAAATTTCATGAAGACATGCATTTTCGGAAAGGTAAGAATTTTTAGTTTATGATTCTGAGAACTTTCAATTCCTAAATTTGCGTTATTCAATTCTGAGGGATTTTATTAAAATATTTATTTAGTCATTCCCTGTCTTCGGTTTTCACTCTTTCATTCTGGCATTCCTAATTAATCTAGTACTGGAAGTCCTGATCCACTAACATTCGTTTTTCCCCTGTATTTTATATGTCTTTGTGAGTTTTTTTCTTCTCTCTGGGATATTTATTAAATTATAGATTTCTACTCTTTTATCTAATTTTTAATTTAAATTTTGGGCTATATTTTTATTTTCCAGGAACTCTTTGTTCTGTGAATAATTCTTTCTAAAAAGCATCCTTTCCTGAATGCAATTTTTTTCTCTTAAATCTGTGAGAATATTATAGTTTTAAGAAGATTTTTTTCCTGCTCTATTTGCTGTCTTGGAGTTCTCCTTTTTCTTTGTTTTTAATCAGTTCTTTTATGTTAGACTTTTCCAGGGATCATATTTAAAACAGACATAAAAATACTTTGTTTATGGGTATGCCTTGCACACTTTAGTGTAGGGTGATTGGTGGTGGCTCAGCTGTTTTGTTGCAGAATCCCCATTCGGTCTCTGTAGGTCCTTTTTCACAGGAAGATCAGTTTTCTGAGTTTATTGCTTAAGAAACATAAAAATCTATCAGTAGGATAGTTTTTAGAAGAAAAGTACAGAATCAAAAGAAAAATTCAATTTTAATTAAAATAGACATTGGCAAATTCAAAAAAGAAAAAAGAAACATAAAAATCTAGCTGTTGGCTTTCTGGAAGCTGTGCAATGAAGGTTGCTGAATGTCTCACCATTCAGTCTGTCAAGGTTCATATAACTTCCCTGTTTTAAATACAGCCCTTCGTCTTTGCCCTCAGCTGTATCTCTTGTAAGGAGCCCCAGGACCTTTCAGGTTCAATTCTCCAGAGTAAACCTCTAGGCTTTGGCTGTATTCGGAAAGGAATATTTGCACCAGAGAAGGTCAACTTTCCCTTTAAAAATTTAGCAATTCCTTCAAGCCATTCTTCTGTTTTCTGCCTCTGCCCCTACCCTTTTATAAGAACTTACTTCTGCCATTTCCAGAGTATTCCAAAGGTCTGTAAGGTAAACGTCAGCTTGCTTCTTGTTAGCTTCCTCCGCTCTATACTTAATTGGTAGTTTTCTCCAAATTGGAAGTCACTTAGCAATCATAATCCATCTTCCAGTTTTCAGGTTTTGTTTTTATCTCTTGTATGTTTTGTCTATGTTCCTGTTGTCTTTGTGGGTTTTCTTTTTTATTTCTTTACTTTTATTTTAAATGTGATTTAAAAGGCAGTGGAAGTAGACTGTGTGTTCAATCTTCCTGCTTAAGTAGAAGCATGTGAAAATAGTGTACTTCTTGAAAAACCTAAGAATTTTGGGAATTCTGTTGATTGGCAATGTGGAGGTAGCCTCATGCCTCCAGCTAGGATAATATTTTGTTAAGTTGGATATTAAAGCAATTCTACAGAAAAGATTTATTTTTAAAAAAGTAATTTTCACATCAAGTGACAACCATGAAGAATCATAAAAACATTGAAAACATGGTCAAGGTATGGAAATTTTCAGGGATAGAAAAGAAGAGTTTTTTTAGTACCATTACATACTTTGTCTTAATAGTCATATACCATGACTGTCTCTTATAGTACACTTGCTTTTATGAGTTTAATAAAATTTACATCATGTTTGGTACAAGTATGGTCACTTTGGCTGGTACATAATACAGTTAGCCATTATGTTACCATTTTGGATTAACCTCAGAACAGTTTAACAAACTTTGCGATACTTTAGAAAATGTCTTAAAAAGTACCTTTTTGTGAGGAGTCTGGAAGCCAATGAGATGGAAGTCATTCTACTGAAATTCTCTAGAAATGTAAACAACAGTAACAAACTAGGCAGCTGTCTTGATGCTAGTTGATGCCACTTCCTGTGCTCTGCTGACATTTGTGGGCTTGCCTTGAGCTAAGGGCTCTTACAGAGGAAGGGTCAGTGTAACACAGAGCCTGCTGGCAGATATGCGGCCCCCAGGCCATCATCCTGTCCTGTGTTCCTAATTTAGTTCTTTCTTATATCCCTTCACTCTTTTCCCCTGAACCCAGGAAAAAAATCTCACAATCTCCCTTTCAGTTGGCATCTACTGCCAATCTATTAAATTTGACTCGGAAGCTGACCCCTATTTGCTACTCTTTAGGAGAAAGCCGGAAACCTGAGGAAGGTACTGTATTTAACAAAATTTATCTTTGTAAATAAAGGAAGAGAATATAAAAATATTAGAATTTTAAGAAATTGGGAGTTTTGGAGTAAGGTTTGTCACAGCAAGAAATTTTAAGATTTTAGCAAGAAAAAAACAAACCCCATTAAAAAGTGAGCAAAAGACATGAGCAAAAGTTTTTCAAAAGAAGATGGACAAATGGCCAACAAACATAATAAAATGCTAAACATCACTAATCATCAAGGAAATGCAAATTAAAACCACAATAAGATACTACCTTATGCCTATCAGAATGGCTATTGTTAAAAAATCAGAAACAATAGATGTTGGAGTGAATGCAGAGAGAAAGGAATGCTTATACACTGTTTTTGTGACTGAAAATTAGTGCAACCTCTGTGGAAAATAGCATGGAAATCCCTCAAAGAAATAAATGTAGACCTACCATTTGATCTAGCAATCTTACTACTGGGTATCTACCCAAAGAAAATGAAGTCATTTTATAAAAAAGACAGCTTCACTCAAATGTTTATTGCAGCACCATTCACAGTTGTAAAGATATAGAATCAGCCCAAGTGCCCATCAATTCATGAGTGGATTAACAAAATGTGGTATGTATATATACCATGGAGTACTACTCAGCAATAAAAGGGAATGAAATAATGTCTTTTGCAGCAACTTGAATGGAACTGGAGACCATTATCCTAAGTGAAGTATCTCAGGAATGGAAAAACAAATACCACAGGTATTCTATAATAATTGGGAGCTAAATGATGGACACACGTGGGTTCAAATAGATGTCAAGGACTTTGCAATCCAAGAAGAGAGGAGGGTAGGAGTAGTACGGTGAGGGGTGAAAACTTACCTATCGGGTACAATTAATACTATTCAGGTGATGGGCATACTAAAAGCCCCAACTTAAGCCTTATAAAAGGTATCCATGTAACAAAAACATTTGTACCCCCTTAATATTTTGAAATTTTTAAAAAAGAAGTTTTAAGGTTTTCTTAGGTCTTGTTTGATTTTCCCAAAGATATAGCCAGTAGGATACTGAAAGTCAAAAGAGCTTTCATGTGACCTATGGGGATAATCAGAAAGTGAGAACTTTCTGAGTTACACTCCACAGCCGGGCTGGTAAAGATACATATTCCCTGAATTAGAGTGTTTTGGGAGAGTTGTACAGGAGGTCCCAGAATTTGCAACTAGGAATAAAGAGTCATTTAAGGGACCAGCAGATCTGAGGAGCATCTCAATGGCCAAGATGAGGCATAAAAGTCCATACTAATGAGAGGCTATATAAATGGATCCAACCGACTGTTGATCTGATTAAAATCAGTCATATTAAGTTCTAACTATTAATAGAAGTTTCTTAAACATAGAAAAGTAACTTTTCATACTGATCTCAAGTAACCCAAATATCGACAAGTTCCAAGAGAGTACAAATTAAGTAATACTAGTTTTGATATTAGTATTAAGGTTAACATTAGATTTGATAATTTGTTAATATTAATAATCTATGACTTCTTGTTAAACCCTCTGACAGATGACTTTAGCACTTCCTGTTACCTAGACATTACCCTTTCTTTAAAAGCCACTTATAATAGTACAGGGTCTAGTCTTTCTTGATCTCCTGTCTGGCGTTTTGTTTTGTTTTGTTTTGTTTTGCATTTTCTTTTTTTAATAGTTAATAATAATTAAGTACTTGCTTTGTGCCAAGTATTGTGATCAAGGCATGAGAAGCACTTTCTTGGTTAATCTTCATATTGAGCCAGCAATGCAGGTGCCATTATTATCCATAGTTTATATGTGAGGAGACAGAGTTAAGCATTGTTAAGCAACTGGCCCAAGGTCACTAAGATAGAGTGTCATGGAACCTGGACTCACTAGTAAAGTTTTTCTAATGCTAAAGCCAGTGCTTTCCATGACACCACATCCAGCCTATTGGTAAAGGCCTCACCTCCTGGTCATTGCTACAGAAGACCTGGCATGGTTCTTTCTACTCCTGAGAGTTCTCAGAAAGACCTGACACACAGTCAGACTGCAGGTCCCCCAGGCAACCATTATTGTACCCACAGGCAGCAAGCTCCAAAATCTTCCATGAAAACAGCTCCTTGGGCTTCTCCATCTAATTCTTTCCTGTTTAGGAACAAACAAGCAGACAGCAAAGATTTCTTTTTCCTGCCTCAGTCAAAAATTAATGCTATGATGAAATCAGATGTCTATCTCATAAGATCAGAGAACAGGGAGACCCTAAAATTCCATTTTGGACCCAGCTGGAATGTTTTTCTTTCATAAGTGAACACTCTCTCTCCATGTGTATCTTCCATGCGGTGGAAGGAATGGCAAACCCAGGGTGAGAACCTGAACATTTAGGTGCCATGGGACAAGTGAAATTATCAACAGAAGGGGAATTAACTCTAAGGAGCTAAAATATAAGTAATCTTTTAATGGAGTTTTGATAAGTATTTGGTCAGTTTTGGAGCAGTTTTGTGAAAGACTTGGGTATAAATTTATGGACACATTTCAAAACATGGAATATTTCTACAGGGAAATATGGTATTCTTTCGCTTGTATCTTTTTTCAGGTGTTTCTACAGTAAGTTTTTATAGTATGATGATGAAAAACCCAATAGTCTGAGAAGTGTCCAGCCATTGTTACTATAATGAGAATGGTATTACATGCTGGATACTTTCTGGACAGCCCTGTGTGTGTGTGTGTGTGTGTGTGTGTGTGTGTGTGTGTGAGAGAGAGAGAGACACAGTGATGTAGCACTTACAGTGATGACGCAGACCTGGCTCCTCAGGCTCACCAAGACCCTGCCATACTTGAACAGTGTCATGGCGATTCTGTTCCGATAGCAAAGACTAGTGGCCAGCAACAGGCTGAGATATGCTACATCTGCTCTTGTCTGAGGTCACCTTGATTCTAAAAGCATTTGGTAGCTTTAGCCAAACAAACAGGGCTTCAGCTAGTTCTGTGTATAGGGGAAGGATGAAGAAAACAGGGGAATTGTTTAAAAAGTAGCCACCAAAAACTACAAAACAATTGAAACGAGCAAAAGAATAAGGGCCAAGATATTAAGGAGAAGGATGTGTTGAAATGATAAATATTTGTATGAGAACATCTAAGTGAAAGGAAATTGTTGCAACTGAGCATAAAATATGGTTGTCAGATAAAGATGTGAGACAAAAAGAGTTCATGATGACTTCAACAGCTTTTATTATTTCATAAAGGTATCAATTTATCAGGAAAGATCTAATGTTTCTTGTAACATAATTTTAAGTACATAGTTTCTTGTTACAATATTTTATTTCTTTTTATTGTCATTTTGATTATTAAATCCAGGAGATCAAGGGTTATATCTATTTTTTTTGTCTTTATACCCCTAGTAATAAATATAGTGTCTAGAAGAGATATTATTAAATGAATGAATAAACAATATAATAATCAGGCATTTAGGGCTCTTCTGACATATTTAAAGAATTGTAAATTTGGTAAAGTATTTCAATGGGGCACAGAATAATATAATCCAGGCTAAAATTTTTAGATATTCTGACTTATTATAGGGACAGAGCTTAGAAACAGGGAAAATTATTAGGTAAGTCATCAGACATGTCAATTTTCTTCAGGAGGATTTTGTCAAGATTCGGATGATAAGTAATTGAAAACTGAAAATATAATTGAGAGCTTACAGGACAGGTAGTTCTGTTTTAGACTAAAAAATGTCCTTACAATTTAGATTCTAAGCACATAGAAAACAAGGGTGGCATTTTTGTATAAAAAATAACACTGTAAAGTTAAGAGATCTTTGAATTCATATTTTTACCCATGAGGAAGCCATACCAACTTGGCTATACTACCAGAGGATATTTAGAGGTTGGGTCAAAACCAAACTTTGTAAAATATGATTTTAGTTCTTCTCTAAGCCCAGTGAAAGCCTCAAAGTTCTGCAGCACAAAATAAATAACCAGAGTGACTAGATTCAAAAAGGGATCAAGAGGGATCAAGATTATAGACTTCGAAATCAGATGACTTGGGTTTAAGGCTCTGCTTCACACAGCTCCTACTTGCTCTGTGATCTTGTACTAGAGATAATACCTACTTTACCAGCCGAAGTGAGGATGAATAGAATAACGTGTTAAGCTCTTACCAAGGAGCATGACATGCAGTAGGTATTCCAGAGCTAGTCATTCTTATTTCTCTGGAAAAAAAAAATAACAAAGAAAATGGTTAGAGAAAAATGTTGAGCATCCCTGTACTCAGAAGTACAAGGTTATAATGACAAAATATGAAGAATAATCTGTAGAATATATTTATAACTACAATTCATATAGATAATAGTCATATAAGTAATCCAAATAATAATTTTAGATTTCAAATAAATAATTATTGTAATTGAGCTGTTCTCACTCAGGCAGGACATGTCATCTGCATAATAGTATTTGTGTGTTGCCTACCTGCAATAAGGATTTTTTTTCTCTACCTTTTTCTGGAAGGCAGAGATCAAGTCCACTAAAATCTGTGCCATTTTACTGAGGTGTGGATTAAAGAGCTAGAGGAATAAGAAACATCCTGGCTTGATGACATTTAAAATGTGCATTTGCTCTTTCAAAAGGCCATTACTGTCCGTTGTTTCTCAAAGTGGTGTGATTAAAGTTTCAAGGAATGTTCAGAGCCCACCCTGATTCACAAGCGTGTCTTTTCTTTTATGTTAAGGGAAAAATGATTTTTATGGGACTGTACATCTCTGAAATGACAGTGTAAGACTTCTGGAAAATGATTCCATACACAGTAAATATTGTTTTTGCCATACCTGTGCTTGGGCAGGTTTGTAAGACTTGGAGAGGAGGTAAGTCCAGGATTCACAGTGCTGGGCTGGGCTACCTATGGGTCAGAATGCAAAGGAAGGCTGGTTTATGGTTGTCCCGCCCATACTGCTGACAGTGGGTCCCTAGCCATCAACTCCTTGCTTTGACATCGTTGAGATTTCTTCATGCTTCTATTTAGGAAGAAGCTGTTCCAAAGCAAGCTCACTCTGGCCCTGAGTTAGAAGAGAGTGGGATATGGAGCAACGGAGACAGGGAGACGGGCTGGGAAAAGCAGAGGCTAAGAGGCGGATATTAACAAGATGTTGATGTCTCTTAGCAATGAGCTTTCTTGATGGTATATTGTTTGGTTGAAATTCTAGACAAATCACCACCAAATTTTATTGGTTATATATGCCTATTTGACAACGCTGTTTTGATACATACTGAGCTACTGTATCATTCATTGTTCAATCAGAAGACTAGAACCACTTTATTAATGATTTTGTTGCTGGGGTTTGTTTGATCTTATGCAATTGTGGAGCTGGTTAAGCATCTCTGGGAGGCTGTTGCCTTCACATTGGATGCTGGAGCTTGCCGTCTACAGGCAGGCAGTCAGGAGGGATGTAATACCTAAAAGAGAGTTGACCTGATCCCATACACAGATATCCACACTGATGTCTCAAGATCATGTAAAATAATGATCATCCAGATGGCTAGGAATATGCTTATGTTTTCAGGTTATGAACACTTTTTTAAAAATTTTAAGAAAATTTTAAGCCACTGAGAATTAGTCTTAAATCCTTAGGGATTTGTGAACCTCCAATTTGAGAAAGATTGTTATAACAGAAAGGAAAGAATCAGACTGGATTGAAATCCTACCTCTACTACTTATTAATTGTGATCTGACAAGTTCTTACAATCTCTACCTCTCTATTTCCTTGTCACAAAATAGATAGTAATGCCCATATATAATATATTGATTGGAAAAATTCAGTGAGTAACTCACTAATTCAGTAAATGCTTATTAAGAATTTATAGTATGCCAAGAGCAATTCTAGGCCATGGACACATAATAATGAACAAAAGTAGGCAATATTCTAGTAAGTGAACACAGAGAAAAAAAATTATATGTATACTCATATATAATGTTAGATGGTAATATGAACTCGGAAGAAACAAAGCATAAAGCAGGACTAGAAGACAGGATGAAGGGGAGGTGCTGTTTTATAAAAGGTAGACAAGAAAGTTGTAGTAGCTACCTATGGATAAGCAGAAAATTACTCCAAAAGTGAGTAGCTTAAAACAACATATATTAATTTTTTCGAAGTTTCTGTGGATCAAGAATCTGGGTGAGGCCTAGCTTTAGGATTTCTTACAGGGTTGCAATCAAGAAGTCAACAGGATCTAGGGTCTCATCTGAAGGCCCGACTGGGGAAAGATCCACTTCCAAGCTCCTTTATGTGGTTGTTGATTGGATCTCGTTCCCTGGGAGCTGTTAGCCTGAGGGCTTCAGGTCCATGCTGACTATGGGCCTGAGGCTGCACTCTGCCCCTTGCCACATGGTCACCAACATGGTGGCTTGTCTTATCAAAGCCAGCAAGAGAGAGACTCTGCTACCCAGACAGAGAAGTAGCAATCTTTATAACCTACTTATGCAAGTGACATCCCTTCAATGTTGCTGTGTTCTATTGGCTAGAATCAAATTGTTCAGGAGAGGTTATGAATACCAGGAGGAGTTTGCCACAGAGGGCCTCTCTGAAGAGAGAATATTTATTTGAATGAGTATGCGATTGAGTAAAAGAGTGTGTAAACCTTATGTGTAACTCAGCGAAGAGTTTCCCCAGGAAGAGGGAATAATAAGTACAAAGAACTGGAGATAAGAGTGTCTTTGACACGCCCAAGAAACAGAATGAAAAGTTGTGAAGTTGCTGCAAAGGCGGAAGGGAGGTGAGGGTGGTGGTTAAAGCAGATAGAAAGGCTGATCCATGCAGGATCTCGAAGGCCATGGGAAATATTTGGATTTTATTCTGAACGAGGTGAAATGTCATTAGAAGACTTGAAGGAGTGGAATCACAGAGGTGACTTCCTCTGAAGAGGCTCTGGCTGCTGTGGGGTGGGGGTGGTGGGGTGAAATAAAAGTAGAATAAGGGATAACAGGTGAAAGGCTGAGACAGTTGTTCAGGTGAGTAATGAGGGCTGCGTGCAGGTGGGGGTAACAGTAACTTGAAAATAAAAAGCATTTGATCAGTGTCAGCCACAGTATCATTATTGCCTTTGTTAGATCCATGAATCTCAAACAGTTATACATATGAGTATTGCCTGAGGAACTTGTTCTAAATATAGATTTGAGGCTCTCCCTCCAGGAACAGTGACTTAGTATGTTTTGAGGGTAGAGTTGTAGAACATAAATCTGCATTTTAAACACTTAACTAATTATTCTGTTGCAGGTTGTTCGAGGCCTTTGTCATTGTTATTTTTCTCAAAACACAAAGTAAATGTGATATGAAGTGTACTGCCCCCCCTCCACACACACCCACACACAGCCACACTACCCCTTGGAATTCCTGAATTCATTCTTTAGTGGAGTCTGGCATGCCTTTGGAGATTTGGATGACTGTGTTGTGAAGAATACAGTGACAGGCTAATAGAGTGGAGTGCTTTCCCCACACTGGTTTCCATACCCAAGTCTCCATGAAGAAAGAACAGAGTGGTGGGGTTACATTTCTTTGTTTACCTAAATTCTCCAGGGAACTCTGAATTCAGGCCTGCAGATGTGTCTCTGCTTTAATCAAACTTCAAGGGTGTCTTATAAGTAAACATGTTGCATAAATTACCAATACAGATATGAGAAATTAGAATTATGTTTCTCTCATGTGGTCTTGACAATGGCAGCAGATTGTGTTTGACATATTGTTAATGACATGAAAATTAGAAAAATGACTTAGTTTTGCGATAAAGTAGGCGGGCTGCTTGGACAACTCATTTTTGCTGGCAAAATGTAAAATCATGCTCAGTCAAGCCAGTGTTGTTTGTGTCTGGCTTTTCTAGTGTATGTGTGGGTGAGGAGGGCAGCTTTGGTTATTTCAATAATACCTCAGTTGAAGGGCGCATGATCTTTTAGAAATCATTAGATTAGAAACCATGATTTCCTCTTTTTATTTTGTTCACCTCCATTTTGTGTGTTATATTTAAATTTTCCCTCATAATCAAAAATCTTAAGAATAAAAAATTGTCTCTCACCTGTTACAGAATCCCTGGCCCATTTCTTAGAGTTAACTAATATTAACTCTTGTTTTGTGTACTTCTAGAAATTTTCCATGTATATACAAAATCCTTTTGTTTATCCAAATGGAAGCATAATATTTATACTTTTGTATACCATGCATTTTTTTCTCTAGATATTTTTTCCTTGAACAATTGAATACATTTTTTCTTTAAACCAGAAAATATATTGTAAAAAGATTCAAACATCAAAAAAGAGGAGATAGTGTAACGTAAGTCTCCCTTCTACCCAGTTATCTTGGACATCCAAGTTCCCTTCCCCAGAAGAACCCCTTGTTATCCATGTCTTGTGTACCTTCCTAGGAATGGCCGGTGCATGTATATGCTCAGAGATATAGCTTTATAGTGCTATATTTTTAAAATCATAGTACTTCTGTGCATCTAAGTAGGAGACATACTATGTACAAGCAAATGCGAGGTAAGCAAAGCAAACGTCTCTGCCTGCTCTAGAAGAGAAATAACGACTCTGGGTTTGGAGGAACTGAACACCAAATAAGAACTCAAGCACATGAGCTCCCCAGATATGTGCAAGAGGGTAGGGGAAGTGTTTAGTTTAGTAGAGGCTTGGCCTAAAAATGTAGAGATGAGGGAAACTATATGACCTTATCCTGGATCAGAAACAGATTAAGATGCAAAAGCATTCTGACTTATTGAGATTCTAGAACAAAATTAGACTGGCATCCAGTAACCAGAAAGAAGGTCTGGTCTCCTAAGCTCTTTCCATTAGACTTTGCCTGTTATTACCATACACATGCAGTTGATGTTCAAACGATTAGCTGGACAGTAGCCTTTCTGAATGTAATCAAAACTTGGCCTATCTTCTTAAGTGAAATAAAAACAATTTTATTACCACTTGTAAGATTCTTAGTGGGGAGAGGCAAATGGAGGCCCCTTAATGTTGACATTGCTTTATCAGCCTTTAAAACCTTAGAGGATCAAGGTGAAGGCAAGAGGGCTGTGATGCTGCTGTTCTCCAAGCCCAAATTCTAAGATTGCTAGTATTGGCCGGAAGTATTCTTTGAGTCCATCCTTCTCGTTCCCTATTGTTCTTTCCAGTTGGAATTAATAGCCATGGGGCTCTGAGCTCTTATTTATATACATCATGAAACACATTATGTTGGAGAAGCTGACCTCCCATCAGAACACTGTAAATATCTTGAATTTTGAGAACTTTCTTTTTAATAGCAATGAGTTTCCTTGTAATTGTAGGTAATAGTCACAAGAAAATAGGACTTGAAGGTAACAAAGAGAAGTCCTTGCTGGAGGTATGAGTTTTGACCGCCTTCTGTATCAGAAACTATTCCCACCAGGACTGTCTAAAGGGGTTATTGACTTACTTTCCTAATATCTCAAACCTGCCCATAAATCACAGGAGAGAATAAACAGAGACTTTATTTCTCGAGCCAAAGAGTGAGTGAGAAAGAAAGAGAAAGGTTAAAACATTAGTTATTGATCTTTTTGGCAGGCAAAATTAATAGTAGCTTCTCCTCCTCCACAGTTAAATCCATGTCTTAACTATAACCTCTCTTTCATTGAAAAGCCCAAGAAACACATGCAGAATCTTAGGGTTAGTTCTTTGATTGAATGAGGACGAATTGGTATTTGCACTGCTGATGTGGAGTTTCCCGTTTTGGCTGTTCCCTCTGGGAGCCCTGGCTCAGCCTTGAGCAGGCTTTCTCTCCTTAGGGAGCCGGAGCTTCAGAAGTAAACCTGATTAGAATAGACAAACTTCAGCTGGCAAAGCCCATGGACATATGCTTTAATACATGACAAAAATGAGACTCAATACTTTTGACCCAATATTTTTCCTAGAAGTGATATACACACATGATATAATTTTCCCTAATACCTTTGCATTAGTTGGTACAGGGAAAAGAAATTGAAACACATTTAATTATTTCAAAGTCATTTTTATAATAATTGTTATTGCTTTACTCTTTCTGAAAGGTACATGAAAGTGGGTTGGTATTTATTTGATTTAGTAGTTGGAAAGCAAGCTTGAAACACTGTAAAGCTATAAAGTGAAAAAGAGGGATTTCCTTCCAATTGCTCTACGTATTCTGTGCTAGTGGTGTTCTTTGTTCTATAGATGCTTACTTGTTATAGTCAGTCTTTCCAAGTCATTTCTGTCCATCGTCCATAAGTTAAAGTAAGCCGCTTTAGGGAATAATATAAAGATACATTCAGATATCTGAGAGACATTAGTCTCACTTGAATGATTGAAACTTAGGAAATTGGTGTCTGGAACCAAGCTGTGGGTCAAAATAAAAGCCCGTAGAGCAACCCTTGGTAGCAATGCTCTTTCTTTAAGAATGTAAGACTTGGCTCTGTTGTAAGAGTGAAATTCCTATCCTTAAGTGGTTTCTCAACATTCCTTAGACACCCTTATAAAGGGCAAGATCCTAGGTCCTAGCTGCCCTTGGCTAAGGATTTTGTGGGCAGTAACAGGTGGTCAGGCTGTGGTTGAGTAGACAGCTGGAGTGAGAACCATGGAAATACCTAAGCTTGACTTCCATGATGCAGCATTTCCAGGCAAAAAGGAAAAGTTTTAATGTTTAAAATTAAGTTAGCTTACTGAGGCCGACACCTGTCTGAGCTTATCAGCTTTCGTTTGAGCCAATGTGTAATGTAGATAGATCTTAGCCCATGAGCTAAACTAAATTCATCCATTTCTAGGAGTGGAAATGAGCTGACGTTCATCTGAAATTAGCAAGTATTTAGCAGTGTATTTTCAAAATAGTTGAAAGAACAAAATAATTTCTAGTAAATATCTCTGTGTATTTACATTTTTGTCTTCTTGGAAGACTATATTAATACATTTTACCCTCTATTATAGGCTTTCAGTTTTATTATTGCCAGCATATTTATTATTTTGATATTGATCATTTTATAAATTTCATCAATTTTATCTTCTTTTGGAATGTTTTGACACTCAGTTCACCCTGTCTATAATTATGAACTTTGCTTTTGTTTCTGCTATATTTGAGATTTGAACAATCAATTATATTGTCTTAATTCCCAAACCATTTAGTCACAAAATTCTGATTTACTTACATGTAAGATACTCTATACATATACTTCCTGAAGGCATTCTATAAGTGATGGTTGATATTAATAAAATATAATTTTAGCATATAGACTTTATGTCAAATCTCATAGACCTTTGGAATTAGAAGCATCCTTAAAAATCTTGCCAGAGCATGAATAGCTTAGCTTAGTTTTAATTATTCATCTTTACCTTAAGGTTTATTCTTGAGCTTGTGATAGACTGGGTACCTTTGAATTTGCATTGTGATTCTTAGATTGTAGAATGGGACAATCGCACCTTGCTCTCCTTTATCCCTCCACCTCTCCTATTTTCCACCCTACTCCCAGGCCCCAGCAAATATCAGCTCATGAAATAAGAGGGTGGGGTTCCTGGGTGGGGATCTACACAGCTGCATTTCCCAGCATCCCCACTTGTGCCAACGTGCCATCATACCTCCCAGCTTGTCTTTCAGGCTGGATGCTGCAGTTGTTGCTGAATCTTCTTATTTCCTCCTTCAGTCACCATGTCCTGATGATTGTTTCTTTTGAATGTCTCCGATGTCCTTTTTTCCCTCCTTTCCTGTTGTTACTCTTTTGGTAGGAGGCTGATCCACCATATGTCTTAAATATTCTGACAGCCTCTTATTCATTCATTCACTGAACAACATTTTGTTCAACACCTTCTTGTTCAGGCCCAGACTGTGCCCTGGGGATGCAAGGATGAAAAGACAGCACGTGTTCAGAAAGGGCACTCAGTCTACAGGGAAGACAAACATGGAAACAGAAAAAGTGTAAGACAATTTGGATAAGTGCTCTAATTAAGGTAGAAACAAGAGCTTCAGAAGCCCAGAGGAAGAGGAAATTCATTTCCTACCAATTGAATTTATAGATTGTATACAAATTATAACACCTCAGCCAAATGAAACTCTGTCATCTTGCCTCCTGACTGCCCTGCCCACCTCGACTCTTAGACTGGATTTTCTAAAAGGTAATTTTTATCATACCTTTCCTCAAAGGCTGCCTGTGACTTCCCTACCACATACAGATCAGACTCCAAGTGTTATTTAACACCACGATTTACATCAATGGTTCATATCTAATCATGAATCCACTGATTCTCTTCCCTCTCCTTCCTTACCATTCTCATCCCATGAATAAAGTGCACTTCCTTCAATTGTTTACTACGACAACCTCCTTTTCCAGCAACTCAATGCTTCCTCCCCAGTTCATCATTTTACAACAAATCTTTCTATTCTGCCCTGGGGAAGCTGTATTGTAAACCCACCATTTCAGCTCACACATCTTCAAATAATTCTCCCTTCAACTAACCTGCTGAAGTGAAAACTTTCATTCTTTCCAAGGACTCCATCTTTCTTGCAATCCCCTAGTTTATTTGTTTGTTTGTTTGTTTAGTGCATGTAATTTATATGGAAAGTGATCCCAGGAAGTTTCAGAAGGGAAGCGGGGAAGACAACAAGGGTGTGTGGGGGTTCTAGGTGGCTTAGTCCCTACCTCTGATCAGCTCCTAAAGTATATTGATTGACTATTAGAATGTGCCTAAGGTCAGCTCCACTGCCAGCGCATTGATATTATGCCTTTGTTATTCTTTTTTATCTCAACTATTTATTGCAAGAGCCTCCTTGTTGATCTCCCTGCTCCCAAACTGCCTTGTACCTCGTACCAAAGTTAATTTTCCTAAAGCATGCTGTGATTATGATTTCCCCTGTTCAAATATCTTTATTATTATTATTTTAATTTCAAAATATTAAGGGGTTCAAATGTTTTAGATTACATGGATTGCTTTGATAGTGTTTCAGTCCTGGCATAGGTGTGCCTATCACCCAAATAGTGTTCACTGTACCCATTAGGTAGGTTTTTGCCTCTTCATTTCTCCCGCCTCTCCCCTGGTTGATTTCCACTGAGGTTTACTTCCCTCTGTTCACCTGTGTGCTCATTGGTTAGTTCCAATTTAATAGTGAGTACTTGTGGTGTTTGTTTCTCCATTCTTGAGATACTTCACTTAGGAGAATGATCCAGTTCCATCCAGATTCTTGCAAAAGGCAATTGGTCTTTTTTATGGGTGAGTAGTACTCCATGATATACATATAGCACATTTTTTTAATCCACTCATGAATTGATGGGCACTTGGGTCGATTCCTTATCTGTGTAATTGTGAATTGTGCTTCAGTAAGCATTTGAGTACAGGTATCTTTTTGATGAAAAGTCTTTTTTTCCTTTGGGTAGATACCCAGTAGTGGGATTGCTAGATCAAGTGTTAGGTCTACTTTTAGTCCTTTGAGGAATCTCCATAATGTTTTCCATAGAGGTTGTAATAATTTGCAGTCCTACCAACAGGGTATAAGCATTCCTTTCTCTTTGCATCCATGCCAGCATCTGTTGTTTTTGGGCTTTTTAATAAAAGCAATTCTAACTGGGGTAAGGAGATATCTCATAATGATTTTAATTTGCATTTTCCTGATGAACTGTTTTTTTTTTATATGTTTACTGGCCATTTATCTTTCTACTTTTGAGAAGCTTCTGTTCATGGCCTTTGCTCACTTTTTAATTGGGTTGTTTGTTTTTTTCTTGGCTAATTTGCTTAAATTCTTTGTAGATTCTGGTTGACTTTGTTGAATTTATTTATCAATTCCAGGAGTCTCTTGGTGGAATCTTTGGGATTTTCTAGATACGAGATCATATCATTGGCAAAAAGCAATAGTTTGACCTCCTCTTTCCCGATCTGGATACCCTTCATTTCTTTCTTTTGCCTGATTTCTCTGGCTAGGACTTCCAGCACTGTGTTAAACAGAAGTGGTGACAGTGGGCATCCTCGTCCTGTTCCAGTTCTTAGGAGGAATATTTTCAACTTTTCCCCATTCAGTATGATGTTGACTGTGGGTTTTTCATATATGACTTTTATAATTCTGAGATATGTTCCTTCTCTGCCTATTTTGTTGAGAGTTTTTTATCATGAAAGGGTGTTGAATTTTGTCAAATGCTTTTTCTGCATCTATTGACATGATCATATGGTCTTTGTTTTTAATTTTGTTTATATGGTAAATTACATTTATTGATGTAATTCAAACCATCTTTGCACCCCTGGGATGAAGCTCACTTGATTCTGGTGGATAATTTTTTTGATGTGCTGTCAAATTCAATTTGCTAGTATTTTATTGAGGATTTTTGTACCTATATTCATAAGGAATATTTGTCTGTAGTTTTCTTTTTTGTGTGTGTCCTTTCCTGGTTTTGGTATCAAGGTGATACTGGCTTCATAGAATGAGTTGGGGAGAAATCCCTCCTTCTCAATATTAATGAATAATATCTGTATTATGGGTACCAGGTCTTACTTATAGGTCTAAAGGAATTTGGCTGTGAATCCATCTTGTCCAGGGCATTTTTTGTTGGGAGATTTTTTTGTTTTTGTTACTGTTTATATCTCACTGTTTGTTATTTGTCTGTTGAGGAGTTCTGCTTCTTCTTGGTTGGGTCTTGAGAAATTGTGTGTTTCCTGAAACTTGTCCATTTGTTATATATTCTCTAATTTGTGCGTGTACAGATTATGTAGTATTCATCGATGATGTTTTGTATTTCTGTGGTATCAGTTGTAACGTCACCATTTTCAATTCTGTTTGAGCTTATTTGGGTCCTTTTTCTTCTGTTCTTGGTTAATCTAGCAAGAGTTCTGTCAATTTTGTTTATCTTTTTAAAGAACCAACTTTTTGTTTTGTTAATTCTTTGTATTTTTGTTTGTTTTCCAATTCATTTAGCTCTGCTGCGAACTTCATTATTTCTTTTCTTCTGCTGGCCTTTGGCTTGGCTCATTATGCCTTTTTTAGTTCCTTGAAGTATGACATTAGGTTGTTAATTTGTCATCTTTCTGTCTTTTGGATATAGGCTATTAAGGCTATGAATTTTCCCCTGAGGAATGCCTTTGCTGTGTCCCATAGATTTTGATAGCTTGTGTCCCCTTTGTGGCTCGGTTCAAGGAATTTTTTGATTTCCATTTTATTTTTATTCTTGACCCAATAATTGTTCAGCAGTAAGTTGTTTAATTTCCATGACTTTGTGTAGATTTGAATGTTTCTCTCGTGACTGATTTGTAGTTTTATTCTGCTGTGGTCTGAGAAGATACATGGTATGATTTCAATTTTTTTGAATTTGTTGAGACCTGTTTTGTGGCCTAAGATATGATCAATCTTGGAGAATGTTCCATGTGCTGATGAGAAGAATGTGTATTCTGTAGTTTTTGGGTGGAATGTTCCATAAATATCTGTTAGATCGAGTTTGGTTTATGTCCACTGTTTCTTTCTTTATTTTCTGCTTTGATGATTTGTCAAACTCTGACAGTGGTATGTTGAGGTCCCTGGCATTTGCGATAGCGCTATTTATTTCTTTGCTTAGCTCTAGTAAAATTTGCTTTATGTGTCTGGGATCTCCTGCGTTGGGCCCATATATATTTAGGATTGTATGTCTTCTTGTCGAATTGTTCCTTTTACCATATGTAATGCCCCTCTTTGTCTTTCTTTACCTTTGTTGGCTTACAGTCAATTTTATCTCATATGAGAATGGCTACATCTCTCTTTCGGTTTCCATTGTTATACAATATTTTTTTCCATTCTTTCATGTTAAGTCTGTGTGCATCCTTGTGGTTTGGGTGCATTTCCTGAAGCCAGCAGATACCTGAGTTGTGTTTTTTCATTCATTCAGCCAGCCTATGTCTTCTGAGGCAAGCATTCCCTCTGTTAGTGTTAATCGATAGCATTGATATGTGGGATGTTGGTCTGTTCATCCTGTTGTGTATCCTTTATTGCTTTGTTTTACTTCTTATTCTATTGTTTTGTAAGAGTTGTGAATTTTGGGTTTGTTTTTTTTGTTTTAGGTGATTTTACATTGGTGGGTATCTGTTGTACTACCTTGTGTGTAATGCTATTCTGGGTGTTTTATACAGGGCAGGTCCGGTCATGGCAAATTCCCTCAGTGTGTGCTTGTCTGGAAAATACTTAAATTCTCCATTGATCGTGAAACTTAGTTTTGCAGAACACAAATTCTACGCCGGCAGTTGTCTGTTTAAGTCAATTGAAGGTGGGGCTCTAATCCCTTCTGGATTGTAAGGTTTCCACTAAGAAATCTGCAGTTAGATTGATGGGTTTTCCTTTGTAGATTATTTGATGCTTTCATCTTGCTGCTTGCGGAATTTTCTCCATTTTGACTTTGGCCAGGTTTGTTTCTGTGTGTCTTGGAGATGACCCATTTGCTATGAATCTTCCCAGTGTTCAGTGTCCATCTAGTATCTGTCTGTCTGAATTTCTGGCAATGCCATGGAAGTTTTCCTCATCAATTTCCTCAACAGGTATTCCATGCTTTTAACTCTATCTTTTTCACCCTCAGGGATACCTGTAATTTGAATGTTAGTTCACTTCACATAGTCCCATCGCTCTCTCAGTGATTGCATTGACTTTTTTATTTTTCACTCTTCTTTGCCTCTTTGAATGACTGGGTTATCTTGAAAGCCTTGTCTTCAAGCTCTGAGATTCTTTCTTTTCCTTGGTTTAGCCTATTGTTAAAGCTTTCTACTGTGTTTCAAAATTCCCTATATGACTCTTTCATTTCTTTAAGTTCTGTTATATTCTTTCTTATGTTGTCTAGCTCTCTAGTGACTTGTTTATTTTTTCATAGATTTCCTATAGTTTTTTTTTTTGGCTTCTTTTTGTTGATTTTCAACTCTCTCTTCAATTCTATTCATCTTATTTTCCATCCATGTTCTGAATTCCATTTCTGTCATTATGGCAATTTCCTTGTGGGAAATTAGCTTGTGGGAAAATCCTTGTAGCTTCATTGTGTTTCCTTGGGGATGTCAAACTATTTTGTTTTTTCATGTTACCAGGGTTCTTTTACTGCTTTATTCTCATCTGGCTCCTCTTCTCTTGGCTCTGGGTTAATAAGATTGCAGGGCACCTGTTCTCCTTTGCTGGGGACTCTCTCGAACAAAGTCGGAGAGCAATGGCTGCTCAGGCCTTGGGGTTCCTGAGTGAAATGTTGGACCTCAGGGAGGTTCTCCTGGCCCAGGTAGTGGAGGGGACTCAGTAGTGGGGTCTTGGAGTCCACACACAACTCTGGAGTCTCAAGGGTGGAGTCATAGGCCCAGTGGGTGTCCTGGAGCTACGGAGGCAGAGCCTCAAACTTGGGAACAGTGAGACCCTCAGAGCTGGCTCTGGAGATTTTGACGTAGAGTTGCCCATGTGAGGGGCTGTTCCACCACCATGGGGACTCCTGATTCCCAGTTGCTGAGGCAGGGATTTTTCTCAGAAGTCCAGGTTCCATGTAGGTGGGCCAGAGCTGTTAGTTGGCCAAGGTTCTCTCCCCACACGTAGGACCCACTGAGGCTATCACCCTAGGCTTTCCAAGTGGTGCCTATGGTGTCTAGGGATACTCCTCTCTTCAGCTCCCACACTGGGGAGAAGGCGTGCTCAGCTCTCAGTCACAGGGCACGACACTGGGGAGCATCTGTTCCCTCTCTGGACTGGTGAGGATGATACAGTGGCTACTGCTGGAAGTCTGGCCCCTGAATGGACCTGGCTTTTTGTGCCAGAGTGATCAGGATGGTGTCAGTTGCAGAAACCTGGGATTGGCAGGCATGAGATCTCTGCTGCACCTGTTCTCCAGTGGAATGTCTCTGCACAGACTCTGAACAGCTCCCTCATCAGCCCAGAGTTTTGCAGTGCAAGAGGGAGATCTCTTACAGATCAAATTGCCTGTAACTTTTGTTTCTCTCCTAAAAAGCACTGGCCCCTTGGGTTGTTTCTATCCTGCTGTCTTTACCTCTTTCCAGCAGTGTGGATTATATTGGGACCCCCAATCTTAATTTCTGAGATGGTGGACGATGCTTGTAAGAATCAGCTATGCCCTGTCTGATTCAGTTGGTAGATGCTGTAATGAGCTATAGAGTTGTTCTCTCTGTCAATGGTTGGTACTTACAGGAAAGAGCCAACTGCAGAGCTATTCTTTTGTGCCTATAATAAGCTCTAGTCCCTCAACAGGAACACTTGAGTGCCCCAGGTTTGGAAGGGGCCCTGTATCTCCCAGGGGTTGCTTGTTCACCACCACAGCAGAGGTAGATGGAGGACCCAAGTGGGGCATAGTCAGATTGGGCAAGCCTGGAATGCTTTGAAAAGCCTCAGCAGGGCTCTAGGGTCATTTTCCCAGCTGCTAGGAATGGCTGCTGGGAGAAGGGTCAAGGTGGGCTCTCCTAACTGGGAAGGCAGCTTATGAGGAAGGGACTGTAATTCCCTGACTTGCTGTCGGGAGTGAGCTTTGCCCCTCTTGCATTACCCCTGCCCTCTGGTGTCTAGTTGCGAATGGATACCTGAATGTGCTGCCCTCAGTTGCTATGGAGCCATGGGCTGGGATGTTTTTCACCAGATGACCCACCCTAGTACAGATTTCCTGTGTGGGGGATGGGTGCTCCCCCAGAACACTGTGCCTCAGAACCCCACAGTATTCTCCCATCAATTTTGCCCATGTGGGCTCCCTCACCTTCTGAGTCCAGTTCCCAAATCTCCCTGTGTACCCTAGCAACCTGCTCAAGTCATGGGGCCACAGGATCTGGCCTGCATGTCTGACCCACTGGTGTTTGTCTCTGGGAAATGCCAGTGGGCAGGGAGCTCCCAGATTGGGCACCCTGGGTCCACTGCAGGTCCTCAGTGGGAAAGGCATGGGCTCCTCACTCTCTGTGGAAATCTCAGACTGGAGGATGTGTCAGCTGGGGAGAGGCAACTGCTTGCCAAATTCTTGGGCCAAACTGCTCTCCTGGTTGCAGTGGGCAGGGGAAGGGTGGGGGAGGACAAGAGCTGAATGGAAGAAAGCCAGCTCTCTGGCCTCTCGGGTCACTCTCCTTGGAGGGGAACTCTGCATGGAATATCAAGCTCTGGGATCACACAAGTTCTCCCCCCAGTTCCATGGCTGCTGTGGTGCTTAAGCTCATGGAGGTGGAAAAGCTTCCAAGTAACATGGTAGCCCACTGATCACCGAAGTAGTGTGGGAGGAAGAAAGGCATCCCCCCTTACCCCTTCACTGGGTTTTGAGTCTGTCTGGGTTTCATCCTTGCCAGTACCTTTTTTCCCTTTTTCCGCTTCCTTCTGTGCTTCACAATTTTCCTCTGTGAGGTTCCTGGCAGGCTCTGGTACTTATTACTCTGACCTACACCTGAGCTGTGTCCTTTCTCCCCTCTCCTTTATCTGAGACCCTTCCTTCCTTCTGGGACAGCCTAGTACACAGTTGTCTCTAGTCAGCCATCTTGCCTTGATCTCGTCTTGATATCCCCTTGAAAGGAGGCTGCTCCCTTCTCCCACCTGAGAAGTCCATGGCTCATATAGGGCCCAAGACAACAGGAGAGGCTCACCATTCTCTCTCATTCCTATTGTCAGAGCTGCATCCTTTTATTAAATGTCTTCTTTCTTTCTTTTTGAGGAAAATGACACCTATGAATAGCCTTCTCCTTCTGTGTCTTCTTCTTTTCTCACTGTCATATTTTTCATCTCTCTTCCATGTATTTTGAGGACTTTACCTCTCACTGCTTCCACGGCATCACTCACTGCATTAGACTGGGTAGAATTTAGGTTGCTGTCACAAAGAAATTCCCAAGTGCTGTGGCTTAAATGAGTTTTAAGTTTATTTCTGTCATAAATATCAAAGCAGGTGGCCGAAGGCCAGCATGAGGCTCAGCAGAGTTGAGGAAGTAATAGAGTCTGACTCTGTTTTAGATGTCACACTGAGAGCTGCCAAACCCCGCGTCTGCCCCTTTCCTCTTTGCCCTACGTCTGGACAAGCCAATGAGAGAAGTCCCTGTGCTCCCTCCTATGTCACTAGCAGGAAGTTCAAAGCACACACACTCTGGCCAGCTTGGGAGCCCTCACCTCAGCCCCACGTACCTGTCACAATGAAAGCTAAAGCCACTTGTTCCACCTTTTGCTCAAGCCTTTTTGAACCTGTTTGGGTACCTGTCCTGCTTTCCCCCAAAAGCCTCAACATGTGAATAATAAACCTTTTCAGTTTGTGTGTGTGTGTGTGCGTGTGTAATGTCTTGACATGTCAATCAATTTTAGAGGGAGGGATTTGAACCTATGCTTTTCTGAGCAGCCATAAAGCATGGACCCTATTTCTTTCCATCCTTCTTACCATTTTGCCATTCTTGACATGGAGTGATCCAGGGAAACTGCTCTAGCTCCTGCCATCATATTTGCATTATAGACCATGGAAAAGGGGAGAGGAGAAGGGTTCTGTACACAATTTCTCTTTCAGAGCATAACTCAGTAAGTCACACACATTATTTCTACTCATGTTTCATTGGACAGAACCTAGAAACTCATCCAACTATTAGGAAACTGAGAAATGTAATCTTTATCTGGGTAGGCATGCCAAATAATGCATAGCTATATAAGAAAGAGAGAATATATGTTAGGGGATAACCAGAGTTCTCTTCTACACTTATGTATCTGTCTGACGAAAGGCAAATTACTTAGCTCTTGCAAAATAAGGAAATAATAAGATAGTAATAATATGTCTTTAGGGCCAAGACAAGAATAGGAGAATTAAGTTCATACTCTTAGCCTACTGACCAGCATATCATAGGCATATTATAAATAATAACTGTTGCTATTATTACAAATATTATAAATATTGCTTATATTAATAGTAGTAATATGTGTCTCTACCTTAAATTCTATTATCTCAAGGAGAAACTCATAGTCCACATAGTGAACTAGTAATTCAAGTATTTATCCTTTTTGACTCTGAATTCCAGTTGCCTGCATATGCATTGTGCTTGACCAATTTGATGTTATCACCATGCTCTGTTTCTTGTCCTTACCTATAATTTTTACATTTTAGCAATTGCTAACCCCTATATCCACTTTATAATCCTAACCAACTAACCAATTTTATTTTTTCCTTCTACTCTTCTATCCTTCTCTTCTTCTATTCTCTCATTCTTTCTTTCTTTTGTCCTTCCTTTCTTCTTTCTAATTTCAATAGTTCTTTATCACTGATCAGCTATATTTCTATTTTGCCTTGACCCAACTCACTTTCTCAATCCCTTAAGTAACTAGGATTACTAGTTTCCACACAACTTACTCTGCAACTTCACCATTGTCAATAGGTGACTATGTTATTTTAAATAGAGAGCTCACTGGGAAATAATTACTGTCTACCTATTTCTTCTCTCCAAAATCAGTGAAAGTCTGTTTCTCTTCCTCTCCAAAGTGATTCTCCTCAGCTCATTTCTTCTCAGGCACTTATCAGTTGGAAGCCTTTTTATTTCCAATACATTCAGCCACTCAATGTCTATCATCTTGTTATCTTACAAGTTGTATTAATAATCTGTTACTGTGTAATAAATTTATCCAAACACAGTGGCTTAAAATAAAAACAATGTATTTTCTCACAATTTCTGTAGGTCAGGAATCTGGACACAGTTTAGGGTGTCTCAGAGGCTGTAATCAAGGTGTGTCATATGGGAGCTGTAGTCTCATCTGAGGCTGAGAGAAAAACCTCTATGAGGCTTCTTCATGTGGGACGGTCTTAGGTCCTCACTGGCTGTTGGACTTAGAATCTCAGTTACTCACCACATAGACCTCTCTATAGAACAGTGTCCAATGTAGCAAGTGACTTTTCCCCAGAGGAAGTAAGGGAGGTAGTTCAGAGAGAATAAGCAAGATACAATTACCGTTTTTTGGTAACCTCATCTGAGAATTGACTCCCATCACTGTTACTATATTCTATTTATTAGAGCAAGTCACTAGTTAATCCAGCCCATTACAAAGGCAAGTTAATTACACAGGGCACGAATACCAGCATGTGAGGATCACTGGGGCTATTTGAGAAGCTGCCTGCTATCCCTGCTATTGGAGGTTACGCATGCCTTCTGCTTGGTCAAGCTTCCTAAAAGGATGGTACAAGACCACCGTTTGTAATTCTTGTCATCCCACTGAAGTCCTGCTCTGTGCCCACCACTGTTCTTATGCAGCTTTACTAAAGTCATCAATGGCTTCCCAGTTTCCAGATCCATTAGGCAATATTTTTGTCTTAGATTATCTAATTCCTTGCAGAATTCGACAATTTGATATAACCAACCATTCCTTTCTATTCTAATCTTTTTTTCCTTTTGCTTCCCTGACATTGTTCTCCCATTACCTGATCTCCCCTTCTTTCATTATCATCTTGTGTGATAATAATTTTTCTCATTCCTTTTCTTCTCATTCTTTCTATTCTTCCTGAAAAATCTCATTCACATATTTAGTTTTAGCTGCCCTACACATGCTGATGAATCCAGCCCAAGTCTCTTTCTTGTCCTCAAGACACAGATACCCTAATGAACTGCCAAATGACCATCTCAACTTTGACATTGCAAATCTAATGTGCCCCATATAGAACTTACAACTTCCTGCCACCACACTTCTCCTCCTGAGTTTCTGTCTTGATGGATCATGCTATCATCCACTCTCTCACTCCAGCCTTGATTCTGGGAGTCAGTCTAGGCTCCTCTCTCTCACCTCCCACAACAAAGTCACGGGGTACTATCTGTTTCATACCCTCTCCTATCCCTCAAACTGGCTACCTCCTGTGGTCTCTACTGCTGCTCCTGCCTGTTCAGCCCCTCCTCATTTCTCTTCTGGATTATTACATTATCTACCTGCCTTCCAATTCCTCCCCTTCAGTCTGTCTTCAGCACAATTGTCAGGGTGATCTTTCTATGATGCAAATATGATCATGTCATTACCCTATTTAAAAATTCTCCAATGGCTCCCTATTTTCCGTAGAATCGTATCTAAATGACACAGCATATGAGGGTTTGGCCTTTGTCTCATTCTCCTACTTCTTTCCTCCCACTCTCCTGTAGATACCACTCTCCAGCCATACCGAACTATGTGTAATTCCTTGACTGCTCCCTGTGTTTTCTCTTGCCTCTATTTTTGGGAACATGCCCTTCCCTTTGTATTGAATGATGTTTCCTCATGTGACTAGCTAATTTCTACTCTTTCCTTGTACCCAGCTCAAAAGTCACCTCCAGGAGTCCTTCTTTGAGACTCTTTCTCCAAGTCAGATTCATTTTTCTTTCCTTTTTTATGCTCCCATCACATTCCAGGCAAACCTATATTATAGTACTTATCTCCCACTAGGCTATCAATATTGATTTCTAGCTGTCTTACCCTAGAGAAAGTGATCATCCAAGAGAAAGTGAGACAGGAATACAGATATTTCACCTCTGAACCTTTCACAGTGTCTGCTTCATGGGAAGCATTAAGTAAATGTTTGTTGACTAAATCGTAGGGGAGAAAATATAATATCTTTTTCTCATCCATCACAACGTTCATGGCCAAGACCCCTGGAACAAAAGACAGATCTACAAGATAAAAGCATATAAATTTATTTAATAAAAGTTTTCACATGATGCAGGAGCCTTCAAAAATGAAGACACAAAAACCCAGAAAAAACTATATTTTCTTAGACACTCCTGCAGAAGCATGACTGGAGGACAAAGGGGTAGGATCTAATTCTTTTCTGTGTCAATTTTCTTCAGCTTAAAACACTCAGTACGCCAAGGAGCCATATTTTACAGTAGCATGTTCTGAGCCCTGACAGAATAAATATTCATTCAAGACTCTCAAGTCAAACCACTTCTCCATCCACTCACTGTGCTTTTGTATCCCTGAGTTCTAACTTTTTCCTATTCCCACGCTGACAACCAGGAATGACCTGGCAACAAATAAAAGGGTTTTACCAGGAAGAAAAGTTACTATATATTTATCAAGTTGGAAAATCAACAACAGTGTTATTTTAGTTTTTGTTGTTGTTGTTTTTAATAAATATAGGACACAAAAGAAGGTAAAGTATAAATATGTCCATTTTGGTAATTTATAATCTGATTTAGTGAGAAAGAATTTTATATAATAAGAACTTGTTCTTATATATATATAAAGAACAATAAAGACAGTAAGTCATCAACTAGTGGACAGGTTGTAAGTTCTCTGAGAGTAGGAAGAGATCAGTGCTGGTTATCATTCCTGGGAGACCACAGAGGAGGAATGTCACCTTGGATTTGGCAGCTGAAGCATTCATTGACTGTTGGGTCTGGCAGCTGAAGATTGGGTGCATGATGTGTGGGTGAGAGTGAGGGCAATGGGATGAGTCTGTTTCTGGTAATTTTAGGAGCTGAAGAAAATAGGGTCATTTTTAAGAAAGATCTGAACTTTGCCGTTGTCAAATTTGGACTTGAGTATGTAACAAAACGAAAAAACTCTTGAAGTGTATTTACAGAAACACATGCAAATTCTCTGAAGTACTAATGTAATCTCCTCTGGCAAGGTCAGGAAGCCAAATATGTTGATACAGCCATGGTTGAACTCAGTTTTAGTTTTGAGGACAACTTACAAATGTTACTTATTAAAATTTAATATAGATCTAGGAAAATCTGAGTTGGAACGAATAGTATTTTAGTGAACAGTATCTGGGAAATACTATCTAAAATAAGCATCAATCCCACTATAGCTCATTATGCTTTCCCACATGGGAACATTTACATCTAGATCTTATTCTCAATTCTCTCATAGTCTCATTTGTTGCTGTAAAAGATTTGTAATACACGTGGAACACAGTACACATATGCAGTCACACATGGTCAAGTACCTGACAAGAGAATGCTATTGGAGTGTAAGTTAACAATTTTTTAAAAATTTTAGAATGTGAACCATATCAATTCTTGTTTATAGTCTATTCATTTGCCAATTAACCTACATTGTTTTTAAAATAATCATCTTTTATGAGTTAAATTCTGTCTCCTACATATTTTATTCCATTTGACATCACACTTTTAGATAAAGGATGTTTTTTTTAATGAATATACATGTGGATTATCTAATATTAAATTAGTGGTGTTCTGTTTCTTTCCTCATCAGATCTTTCTGTCAAATGGAGGAAGAAACAGGTTAATTTTTGTGACATTATAAAAAATAACAAATTGGAAATTAGTACAAGTTTCCTTCTAGATCCATTATTAACTCATTTTTCTGATAACTATGTGTTTGGATAACTGGTTTAATAAAGAATGTTGAATATTTTTATCCCTTAAATGTATAAGTATACTATATGTGAAGATTTAAAAACTTGTTTCTTCATTTTCTTTGTCTCATTTTGATATCTTGCCCTCAAAATACCTATTAGCACTTTTGTTAATAAGCATTCTATGCAGCTAATATATCCATATTGAACATAGTTCTAAAGACATGTGGGAAAAGTTTTATATTTATATATAATTCTAAGTGCCTATATCTTTGCTTTCATTTAAGTGACAAAGTGCCTTGAATTACTTTTTAAAAATAGCAGCCTTGGATAACCATTCGTTCAATAGAACTCTGTATTATGTCGTTCTCATTTTTCAATTGAGTTTCTGTTGAGCTGAATTTTATGGCATTAATTACTGACTTGCCTGAGTTGGATTCATTAAAAAAAGTCTAAGTACATTTCTGACAAGCTGTATACATTAATCTTGGATTTTACTTCTTTTAAGCCATGGGTATAGGTGGAAACCTCTAAACATTGATTGCTGCTTGGGGTTTGGAGTTGATGGAAGGTGGGAATAGTTTCCTGCAAATGCAAATAGTCAATTAGCTTTTATAACTACCCTTCAATTAAAATAAAAATAGAATTATCTAGGGAGATATCTAACCAGAAAGATTACTTCACTGTAAATAGGCCAGTCAATTTCATAGAAAAAAAAGCCTCCAGCACCTAGCACTCACTCCCATATATATTGATTTATTCATTCAACAAATATTTACTGAATGCATATGCTATCCCAGACATGTTGTGTCCATCAGTTACATTTTATTTGCACAGTGACATGACTCAGTTTTGGCAACAGGACAAATGAAATGAGGGCTAGGACTTAGTACTACAGCTACTACTACTGTTGCTGCTGGTGCTACTGTTACTACCACTAGCAACAACCACCGCTGACCATGCACCTCCTCTGTGCCAGGAAGTGCTCTGAGATCCTCATAGCCATGATTGCTTTCAACTGTCTAGAAACAGAGGGATTATCATCTCCATTTTACAGATGAGAAGTTGAGACAGTTTATGTATTTCATGAAATCATCAGATGCAGAAATATAAGAAAAACACTTGGAAAAAGCTTGTATTTCCTATTCAGAGAAGAAGTGTCGTTATAGAAGTCATGAAAAACCAAGAGGAGGGAGGAGGGATACCTAAAGTGAGAGTTTCTTCTTTCTCAAATAACAAAGAAAATGAAAGAGGAACAAAAATCAGGGTCACATCAGCAATTACCCTGCCGTTTATCTTTGAACCAGATTCTTTTTTAGTGGGGAGGAGGTAAGTAGAAAGTGAGATGAGAGAGACAAAAGATGATGGTGGGTTCCAACCTGCACCTTTCTACCTTATGTTATAATTTATTTCAAGTAATTTAAAAGTTTTCTTTGTAGTAGTTGTATTTCTTTCTTTTGCTGAGTTTTCTATGAGCCTGTTACTTAATCATCCCCAGATTCTCTGCCAGAAGTGAAAAATCTTTCAACACATTTATAAACTGCGTAAAATGTGTGCACCCCAGCCCACACTGAATGCTTCTAGAAAATTCTATTTGTCTCCTCAGTTTTGAAATTCCTTATATTGTACCTTACAATGTGAGGTATTTTCCAACCATTGTGGTGAGCACTTGGTGGGCTCGTTCACTCTGAAAATATCATAGCCTGCATATTGAGTAGTTTGTTACTGCTGTTATTATGTAATTATTTGACAATTATTCTCTTGTGTTTTCTCTGTTTACTCCTCTGGAATGTTTTTTTATGTTTCCCTTAGTGTAGTGATGTTCTATTTTCTTATTTTTATCTTCTGTTTTTCATTTCTTCTTGTTCTAGTTTCTTAGAAATTATATTCCAGTATTTTTCCTGGGTTTTATATTTTTGCTATCATATCTTTAATGTTCTAGGAGTTTATTTTTATTATCTGCATTTTCCTTTTTTAGCTTTTTATTTCAGGTGCTTTCCTAAATCGTGTTTAGGAGAACAATAATAATAATTTTTGAAATATCATTCTATTCCTTGCATTCTCTGTTTTCCATTAAGAATAGGAAAGAGATATAAATTAATGGAATAAAAATAACTAGAAAAGTATAGACATTTACAAATAGTATGTGCCCTGCCTCCAAATTCTCTCTAGCCAAATACTCTATTTGTTCAAAGCACATATGACTTCTTAACATGGTACTTTACATTTATTTGATTACATGATTATTATCTAGAATGCACAAATGAACCCTCCTTGAGGGTAGAAGCCTTTGTCTATCTTATTTCCTGCTGTACTCCAGTGCCTAGAACAGTGACTGAATAGATGGTAGGTGAGCAATAAATTTTTATTGGATCATTACATAATTGAATAAGTGAAGAAAACTGTAAATCTTATTTAAGAACATAATATAAGACTTGAATCAATGGGAGAGTAGACCATATTCCTTATTTGGCAGCACATATATTTGGAGGTCATTTTTGCTACCATGTTAAATATGTTGTAAAAGTAGAATATGGAGATCATTTTTGGGTTGTCACAGCCATCTCTCAAGATATAAAGCTCACCTGGACCTAGGGGATATAGTAATATAAATTGATAAGGTCAAGCAAAAATCTATTTTGGCAAAAAAATTCTGGAAGACTTGCTGTGTCATATTGCATATTGTGCATTCACAATTATATTCTACTCTTTAAAATATTCTTTTTTGTTCTGTTTTTTAGCTTGTCCTTTTATTTTATTTTTATTTTTTATTTCAAAATATTGAGGGGGTACAAATGTTTTTGATTACATGAATCATTTTTTTTAATTTCAGTATATTATGGGGGTACAGATGTTTAGGTTACATATGTCGCCCTTGCCCCCTTCTCCCCCCCTAAATCCGAGTTTCAAATATGTCCATTCCTCGAGTGGTGCACATTGCACTCTTTGTGTATGCATATACCCGTCCCCTCCTCCCTCCTCCTCCCTCCCCCTGCCCAACATCCAATAGATGTTATTCTTATATGTGCACTTGTGTGTTGATCAGTTAATACCAATTTGAAAAAATGCTCAACATCTCTAATCATCAGGGAAATGCATATTAAAACCACAGTGAAATATCACTTATCTCCAGTGAGACTGACCTTTATCAAAAAGTCCAAAACAATAAATGTTGGCGTGGATACGGAGAGATAGGAACACTCATGCACTGTTGGTAGGACTGCAAACTAGTGCAACCTCTGTGGAAAGCAATATGGAGATACCTTAAAGTGATACAAGTAGAAGTACCATTCGATCCAGCAATCCCATTACTGAGCATCTACCCAAAAGAGCAAATGATACTGTATAAGAAAGACACCTGCACCCGAATGTTTATAGCAGCACAATTCACAATTGCAAAGATGTGGAAACAACCCAAGTGTCCATCAATACATGAGTGGATTAATAAAATGTGGT
>CAUYSK010001505.1:0-16201 GCA_963575035.1 Avahi laniger | reverse complement strand
GGGCTCTGATTCAGATCACAGCAGCCATGAAGACTGTGGTGGTTGACAGGTGTGTGGGCCAGCTTTGTCCACCAGGTGCCTGTGGGAGCCAGCGTTTTGCACACTCAGGATGCTCAACATCTCAGAGGCTGCCAGAGCCCTAAGAGACCCAGGATCTCCTCCCTGGATGTTTCCCGCCCACGTGACCCAGCCCCAGCTCTCCCCTCTCACAGATGCCCAGATGCGCACAGAAGCCCACGCAGCATCGTCCTTCCACCCACGTCCAATTATCTTATAACTGTGGGAGGGGAGGCCGACAGGGGGCGCCTTATTGCCCAGGACAGCAGGACTCTGAGAACCAAGGCATTCAGAGACCACTCTGATGCCCACCAACATTCAGGCCTGACATGGGCCTCTGGGAACTGAAGTTTTGTTCAGCTATTTTGCCAATCTCCTTTTATGAATCCAGGTGTCTGTTGCTTTCACATTGATCGTGTTTTATCTGTGCAGTGCACTCTTTTCTCTGTGAGACATAGATTTTTTTTAAATTTCAATATATTAAGGTATACAAATGTTTTTGTTACATGGATAGCTTTTATAATGCTCAACGCAGGGCTATTAGTTTGCCCATCACCCGAATAGTGTTCACTGTATCCTTTAGGTAGGTTTTTACCCTTCCACTCTTCCCCTCCTCTGCCCTTATTGATTTCCAATGACCTTACTTCTCTCTGTGCCCATGTGTGCCCATCAATTAGTTCCAAATTAATAGAGAGTATATGTGGTGTCTCTTTTTCCATTCTTGAGATACTTCACTTAGGAGAATGGTCTCCAATTCTATCCAAATTGCTGTAAAAGACATTAATTCATTTCTTTTTATTGCTGAGTAGTACTCCTTGGTGTACATATATCACATTTTGTTCATCATGGATTGATGGGCACTTGAGTAGATTTCACATCTTTGCAGTTGTGAATTGTGCTGCAATAAACATTTGAGTGCAGGTGTCTTTTTGATGAAATGACTTCTTTTCCTTTGGGTAGATACTTAGTAGTGGGATTGCTAGATCAAATTGTAGGTATAGATTTATTTCTTTGAGGAATCTCCATATTTTTTCTTAGAGGTTGTACTAATATGCAGTCCCACCAACAGTGTATAAGCATCCCTTTGTCTCTGCATCCATGCCAGCATCTATTGTTTTTGGGTTTTTTAGTAATAGCTATTCCGATAGGGATAAAGTGATATCTTGTTACGGTTTTAATTTGCATTTCCCAATAATTAGTGCCATTGAACATTTTTTGATATTTTTGTTGGCCATTTGCTATCTTCTTTTGAAAAGCTGCTGTTCATTTCTTTAGCCCACTTTTTAATGGAGTTGTTTGATTTTTTCTGGTTCATTTGTTTGAGTTTTTTGTAGATTCTGGATATTAGCCCTTTATCAGATACGTAGATTATAAAAATTTTTTCCCATTCTGCAGGTTATCTATTTCCTATGTTGATTATTTTCTTTGCTGAGGCACAAATTTTTAACCCTTCACATTCTAACACCCTTTGCTTGCCCTGCTGTGAAAATAAGCTGAGATTGGAGGAAAAAGAAAGGACCCTATATTCTCTCTATGACTGACATTACCACCATTAATCTAGTCACCCCATGTCTTGAAGATCATCTGAGAAAACTCTGTCACCACAGATATACCAAACATAAATAGCCATATCTACTAAGTCTACAGAGTCTTACAGGGTCCACCTACTAAAATGCTCCCTGTCCAACCCCATGCCCACTGTCTTCATCTGTCTGATGTAATAGATTGTTCACTTTGCTACCTGCTGGTCATTTGGAAAAATGCTCCTCTGTATCAAGTATATCAGTGACCCCTCGGTGCCATCAGAATCAATCTTAAACTCCTAAACATGGCAACCAACATCTTTTATTATACACTTTCATCCTCTTTAATTTGATGTCCCACCATGCCCCTGAACTAAGCTTTAGTCCTCCGAACTATTGGCAGTTTCTTCATCACTCCAGTTCCTCACCTCTGTGCCTTTGCATATTCCCTTCACTCCCATGTCCATTGGGCGAACTCTTATGCATTTTTTTACCTGTGAAATACTACATCCTTCAGAAATACTTTCTTTAAATCTCTGTTTTAAAGCAGTTGTCCCATCTATGCACCGTCAAACATTCTATTACAATACTGATTACATTGCATCATAATTCCTTATTTCATTGTTAGCCTCTTCCACTGATCTGAGAGTTCCTTGAAGAAAGAGACTGTGCCTTACTTATATTTTCCAAAGGGCCAAGCACAGTGCCTAGACATAAATGGGACTCAATAAATGTTCACACAAAAAAAGAAGGAAGGAAGAGAGACAGAGAGAGAGATAGAAACAGTAGAGAGTGGAGGAAGGCAGACAAGGAAGGAACAAAGGGAGGGAGAAAGTGTGCCACTAGGCCCAGAATAGAGGCCCAAGGCCTAGGAGTTAAGAGATGGCTAGAACTTTCATAACCCACGGCAATGGTTCATGCACACGTGCAGAAATATACATCTGCAGATTTGAGCAACATAGGTTCCGGGACTGGAAAGAAAACCTAGAAACCACATCTCTAGGTTATTGAAATAAACAGGGAAATCTATACTGATTAAAAAAAAAAAATCTTTCTTAGACATAAAATAAATGTAAGGCATATTGATGTTGCTTTTAATATTATTTATAACAATAAATAAACATTATGTACATTAGTATTAATTAGTATTAATCAGATGAAAGCAAAATCTGGGTCTCGTTCTTAAAACTTGTTGCACAGATCTGAGTCACAGCATTTGATTTCCGTTTCAGGACTTTGATTCACTAGACTTATGTAAGAACACCGGGGGTTACAACCACTGTATGCGTAGTGAAGGTTTCCACCTGGAGAGAGGCAGAGAAGATGGTAAGTGAGGCCCCAGAAGCTCAAGTTGCAGACACACGGGTGTGGGGCCCAGCAGAGCCTGCACAGTGTTCAATAAATACTGCCGAGTAAACCAGCAGATCGACGCATCAGCAATCAATCCAGGATGAAGAGAAGATGGCAGATCCCCTGAGGACTCAGGCTCCCTGGGAGGGATGAATACCTGCCTCCAGGAATTGAGGGGCCTGAGGTAAGGCCCCCTGGCAGGCTCTCCTAGGACAGCCGTGGGGCCCTGTGCATTAGGGTTCAATCCACTTCCCACCCAAGAGAGGGATGGCAGGGCCAAGGAGACAGTGCACTACCTGCCCCCCCAATTCTCCTCCTCAAATCCATCTCCAGTTCTCAGAGAGTCCATGATGCTCAGGTGCACTCACTGGAGTCTTAGGAGCCCAAGTCCAGTCACTCTCAGGACCCGCACAGAAGATTCCTGAATCTCTTCCAGGCCACTAGGCCAATTAAAGGCCGGTGACCAGAACCAGACAACACTACAACACTCATTTAAGTTAAAGACAAACAAAAAACAGCTTCCTTCCACCTATGCTGCACCTACCTTTCCCTAAATCCTATAGCCACGCTTCCTAGTCGCTGGGGCCTAGGTTCCCATGTGGGTCCCATGGGTGGTTCATATCACCCCTCACCAATCACCCACCCCGACCCCCAACCTTAGACCAGGGTCACCCTGGAGATTTCTCAGGCCCAGCCTACCTCCATAGACCTTTATCAGATAGCATTGGCCGACCTCAATCTCGCAGACGCCTGAATCACGCTCACAACCCCCATAAGCATTGATTTGGGAGCACTTGTAACATTGTAGAGCTGGAAAGTCAAAACAAGCATAATGAGGCCCTCTGAGCACAGTCACGCCACTGCTCAGCAGAGGGTGCTCGCCCTCTAGCCCAGTCGTAGCTGGAACAAGGGTCAGTGCCCAGCAAGAGCTGAGGGAGCGGAGCATGGGCTGGGCTTACACCTGCAGAGACACATGCAGGCACCTGGGTGTGAGGTCTGCACAGGAATGGATGGGCTTTGCTGTGAGTAGAGGAAGGTCACATGGATACTCACGGCTACACTAGCCCACAAGCCCCCACCCACCACTACCACCCGGGGCCAGTGACCACTCCTCACTGTCCTTCCTGTAGCAGCCCTCATTGTCTTCATCATCCACAAAGAACCTTCCTTATTCCCCTTTCAACACAATTTAGGGCTCTCTGCATGAAAGCTTGAGGAACTTGGGAGGATCAGATATTAGAACTGGCAGGAGGCTGAGGAGCCCGAAGGAAAATGTAGAAGGGTTAAAGAGAAGACGAGAAAGGGGAGAAGAGTTGGCCAAAGTGCAGGAGCCAGGAGGGGGATAAGAGGGGCTGGATGGGATGAAGGCTGTGCCCATCTCCCACTAAGAAAAGGGCAAGTTCTTGCCATCACTCCTCACTGTCTCATGGGCCAACAGTCTGCAGCCACCGGTGTGGATCTGCTCACCTGGACCCCATCCCCACTGTCCCCCAGGGGCTCACCTTGCAGGAAGCCCAGATTCAAGGCCAGTCCCAGCAGCAGCAGCAACAGCAGCGGGTGCTTTCCCATCTCACTGGGACCCCAGGACCAGGCAGCAGCAGAGGAATGACAGAGCTACAGGCGCCCAGCTCCTGACAACCCTGCTTTATAGCCCCAGGCTGGGAGGGGCAGCCAATGGGAGCCAGGCCAGGGCCGTGCTTCCCCAGGAGGCGCAGCGAGCACTGGCCTGAGAGGAGCCCTGGAGGTCCCACCTGGGTCCTGTCTCTGCTCACCTCCACTGGCCCTACCAAACAAGCCACATTCCTTCCTGTTGTGTTTCCCTCACATTTTTCCAAGCCTTTATCTAGAAAAATAGAATCATGTCTGCCTTACTCGCCCAAAAGATTTGTGAAATCCAGGTGAGCTGATGATCTTCCCTACTTAAGGAAACTGCTTCCCTGAATAGGGTGTGAGTCCAGATATTTAAATCTCCTGATTTCATGGACATGGATATGTGCCTCGGCTGTTGCTACATAAAGCACTGAACCCCAAATAGCAGAGCAGTCTTCCAGGCAGACTGCATTCCAGACTACATGGAGATTATTATTTTCTCATGCACTGATGAATAGAATTTGCAAACACTGATCTGGGGAATAGTTTTGTATCTTTGGCTTCATGGTCCTCTGTGGATCTAGGCACCCCACAGAATCTGTGTCCACCCTTACTCTAACAGGGGCCTTCAAAAAATAACACAGCCCTTCCCCTTCTGAACTTTCTCTCCCAGAGTGAAAACCACAAACCCACTGAATGGGGAACTTACTCCCCAGAGGTAGAATCGTACCGCAGCCCACGTCTGAAATGTCAGGAGTTTGTGTCACACACTCCACCCAAAAAGAGAATGATATTGATTGAGAGCTTGCAATGTGCAAGCCATAGGGCATAGGGCAAAATACTTCACTGATACTCCATTTGATTCTCACACAACAGCCTATGTGGTGGTTATTAGTGTCTCCATTCTATGGGTGAGCGGCAATCTACCTAAGGTGACAAAGAGAATAAATGCCACATTCAAATCCAGGTAAACAGACTCCATTGACTCTGTCACTCTGCCAATAGAACTCATGTCTTGCTGACTCCCAAGAGCTTCTGAGTTGGTGTTCAGTAACCACAGAAAAAGTCTTTGCTGCCAGAGATGCCACCTGTGACTCCCTTAGACGTACAAAGTACACAGCACCGTCCCCACATTATGAACAAAAATGCACCCGCATCAGCAGAAACAATTTTCTATAATCTGCTAGGAGTAAGTTTTTTACTACATGTTCCTCCTAGAAGTCCGATTTAGCCCAAATCCTAGAATGCTCTGGATGGAGAGAGGGCAGTGTGCCCTGTTGTTTGGCCCAGCCTTAGGGGATTCTTTTCCCTCCACTCCCTGGATCATCCCAGTGACCCCCTTCCAGAGGTCCCAGTTGTCCAGACTCCCCAAGGCCAGGGATTATTCCAAGCTCCCGCTCATACTCATTCCTGCAGAAGCGAGTCTCATGTAGCCTGGGGCTGCTGAGGAACTAAACACCGTGCGTAGTGCAGGGGTTGTGGGTCAGAGCAGACAACATCGGAATCATAGGGCGGGGAGGCACACATCATTTTAATAAGGACATTAATATAATTAATATAATACACTCAAAAAGGGAAAATAAAACCTAATTATTTCTTTGTAGAATCTGCATATGGTAAAGCTTGACAAAAACATCTCAGCACAAGGAGACGTTGGACAGCAGTGCCCCTCTGCTCAGCTGCCATGAAGGAGGTTTAAAAGGGACCCCTTATGGTGTAGAAAGGCTTTATGTTTATGAAAAAGCGCTGTGCATTTCTGTAAAGATTAAGAAGGTGGTGAGGTGGGCATGGAGGATGCGGTGATTCGGTCCTCCCCAGGCAGACGCACAGTGATCCCAGGGGCTGCCACAGACTCATAAAGGAACGAGCTCCTCTTTCAGGCCTCGTCCCAGCAGAGAGCATCTCCCCAGATCTGCACCATGCAGCCAACAGTGGGAGCCAGGATTCCTTGCTGATGCCCCTGAAATCTGCACCTCACACCTACCCCCTTCCCTGAGGACAGAGAGCCAAATAACTGGGCATCCTCCCAGCTGGCCCTGTGTCGCTCCATAAAACTTCTCTACAGTCCTCCTTGCTGTTCTAGGACAGACACGCAGCACAGTTGTGGGCTGTGGTCACTTCATGAGACACCGAGTGTGTGCTGTTGCTCCTTCTCCTCCCTTCCTTCGATTACAGGACGGCAGCCTGCTCCCTGGCACAGTGCCAAGGACTGAAAGCAGGAACGGCTGTGGACTCACCCAGTGCATGCACAGGCCTGGCACCCAGCGTCAGGGAGCATCCAGGGCGGTACCTCAGCTTGGCACAAAGTGGGCAGAGCTCCAGGGATTCCAGGGGATGCAGATGCTCACATGAGCCTCTCTGATAGCCTTTAGCAGTCAGCAGTGAGGACTCAGATGCACACACTGGGCCGGACCATTCATGTGCATCATCGCTCCTCCTCTGGCTTTCCCCACAGCCCAATTCCTGCCTATTGGTTTTAAGGACACTTATCAGTTACTGTGTCAGATATGAGTTCCTGTGCTGAAGGGGCTGGAAAGATTGCAGTGTTGTGAGGGTAATTTTGTCATCCACATTTCCCAGGTTACAAGTGCATGGATTTGGTCCAGCTGTGAGCTGGAAAATGCTTAACAACTGGCACGTGGAGTGAGGGAGGGTGGGGAGAGTCCTGATGTGCAGCGTTTTCAGAGTTCTGCGGTGTGCATGGCAATTTCAAGCCACCATCTGGCATCACTGAATGGGGAGTTGGGATACGCAGTAGAGCAACGTTATACAGTATTTCCACCATACAGATACACTGGAATTAAATAACCTTAACAGCATAAACGATAGTAATAAGTAGTAAAATTTTAAGTAGTGTGGGGGATTTGAGTATTATCATTGTTTTAAATATAATTTATTTGTCAGTTTCTATAACTTAATCTTTTATGATAGCTGTGTTCAACAACTGGCTCTTAAAGTTCCTGAGACATCACCCGTGGCCCTCACAGGCCGGCACAAGCCAGCCCCCAGACCCCACCGTATGCGCCACAGTTACGTGAAGGTTCTCAAGTGAAAGGTGCAGATTGCTCTATCCCTTTACCACACAATCCCCAGTGACGTCACTCGTCCTATCCCTGAGTGATCACAGACAGACAAAGCTATACGGGCAGCCAAACAGAAGACTTGCCCCCCTTTGAACAGGGCTTTTCTTTTCGGGCTCTACGAACCATGACAGCGGAGCAGGTGCGTCTCCACAGCGCGGCGCAGGGAGGGTGAGCAGCGTGTGCCGTGGGCAGGCTGTGATCCATGACGCTTAGCCGTAGATGCCTGACCCTGGAGACCTTTATCTGCAGTTTCTGCAAAAGACTCTGAGGAACGTTATTGCTCAGGATCCTTATGTGGAGTCACTGACTATGCCACTTTGGACATTGACTGACAACTACCCTGAATCCTCCCCACAGAAATGAGAAGCGAATCTGTCAGAGCGCCCAGTGAGTTCTACTCTGAGACCCGCAGAAGCTCCAGGGTAAATCCATCCCTGCTCCTCGACTCTGTGAAACATTGTTAATAAATCTTCTGTTCCCCACCATCCCACCCCTCTCTTGTGTTATGTGATAATGTTACGGCAAGTGTCAGTGACCAGTCCCAGGGGAATAACCGAGCGGCACGCAGAGAGTTGGAGAGTCAGAGAGTTTTATTGCCGGCGGCCCAGATTGAGGTCAAGCCTCCCAACATCTGAGCACCTTTTCCGGGTTTTTGTCAGGTTTTATACTTTTTCTGGGGAGTTACTTTTAACAAATCACACATAGGTACAAATCATTAACCAATTAGCAGAAAGACTTAAAAGTTATCCAATAAACAATAATTCTTATAGGCTTATAACAAACATCATAATCATGACAGGCTTGCAGTTTTGTTCAGCTTTGCTCAACTGCTCTGTGATTAGCTTGCAAGGCTGACAGGTGTCAGTGTCTACTTGCTGCTTTGTGGTTTTAAGCAGAATCAGCACGGAAATTCCCCTAGTATGTACAGAAATTTCCCTAACACCGTAATGGGAATGCATCCATTGCTTCTTAATTATTATAGCATTCACAAGATAAGGCCACCGGACATGGGTTAGAATTTTTATACATCAATAAGATAAGCTGAAAATCCTCAATATAAAGATTTCACGGTTGACCAAATGAGAAATCCTCTAAAAGAGACACCTACCTAGTAACTACTAGATGACAATCCCAGAGCACATTAGCCCAGCACCACTACCCAGTGGCTAAGTGGTGAGAACAGAGAGGGCTCCAGGACCAAGGGTGCATCCCCTCTAATGTGAGTGAGGAGGAGGAGGACAGACAAACCCATACAGCCTGCCTACTACACAGCAGGCAGGGAGCTAAGCTTCAAACCTGCTAACAGCAACCTTAGCAAGAAAGTATTGTTATTTCCGTTTTACAGATGAGAAGACTGAGGCCCAGAGACTCTGAATAAATGTCTGAAGATCACTTGGCAAGTAAATGGCAGAGCTGAGATTAGGCCCCTGAGACATGTAGCTGCAAAGCCCACGGTGATATGGTCTTGGCTGGGAGCTTCCTCTGGGAGAATGTGGCCTCGTTCCTGTGAGCTATAGGAAGCTAGGTTTTGTTTTTTAAATAATAATAATCTTTCTCAATCTATTATTCCATGAACCGAATGTTATAGGACTAGACAGAATAGTAGTAGTTGGTTTTACATGATCTTTGGTTTACTTTTTGACATAATTGTACTATTGTATTTGTTATTTTTTAATCTCCTTAGACTAATAGGGGAAAAAAGGAAAGAAAGACTTCAGAACATTCCTTTCTATAGCCCCTTGGCCTGAAGGTCATTGTCTGAATTACCAATGCTTGGTTTACAATATGTAAAGACAGAAAAATGTCATATTGTAAACTGAAATAACTTTACCCATGTATTAATAATTAGGTAAACAATACAACCGATATAGAATGCTTATTTCACATTATGTCTAATAGCTTCACAATTTACATAAAACATAAAAACCCCAAATGAGGACAAAATTTAATTCCCATTTTTCTATCAGCAACCTGGTCTGGGCTACTTAGTGGTTTGTGCAGGTGTCTGGTGTACTTCTTGGAAAAATGTTAACGAAATGGGTCCACTTATTCACTTATACTGTGCAGACCGAATGCTCATGTAACCCCCAGAATCCATACGATGAAAGTCTATTCCTCAAGGTTACGGTATTAGGAAGGAGGGCCTTTGGGAAATGATTAGGTCATGAAGGTAAATGCCTTCATAAAAAGAGGAGGAAATCTCTCTGCCATGTGAGTCTACAATGAGAATGAGGATTTCTATAAACCAGGAAAAGAACCCCAGGGTACCACGCTGGTACCCTGATAGCAGCTTTCCAGCCTCCAGAACTATGAGAAATACATGCTTGTTGTTTACTCCACAAGCATGGTATCTTGTTATACCCCTTCCTTATTCTAGCTGGCAAGGTTCAGCTAAATAAAACCACCAGGAATTTAAAGAAAAGGGAAGCCTAACAAACAGGTGTGTGGGCATAAAGCAAAAGATCAATGCAGCCTCCATCCCCCAGGAACCCCCTTCCTTCTCCCCAGCCCAGGGAAGGGGCTCACATGTCCAGGCACTGCCCCAAGGCGTGGGCACAGCTTCCAACACAAGTGATCACTGCTTCTCCCAAACCCAGATCCTTCCTCTCTTCCACTCCAGGGACAAGAGAAGCCGCTTTGGGATCCAGGTGCCATTCAGTTGGACTGATGACTGATGCCCACAGCAGCCTGCCTGCCTGTCTGCAGCCCTCCACAGCTCAGTCCAGGACAGCACGGCCCCCCATCTGGCAAAGGTGGGTGGCGGGGGCGAAGAAAGGAAGAAAGGGTCTCAGGACTCATTTCCTCTGGAGATGTGAGTAGAGAAAAATAGAGCGAGTTTAACCACCATTGGCCCAACTATTTTATCTTATTTGGAAAGGAGTGTTTAATAAATGATAACATTTTCCACTAAAAATGTTTATTAGCAAAAAATTATTTGTATTCATAATGTATTTGGGGTCAAAACATACTCATTGAACAAAGGAGAATAACTGCCTCACCTTTTGCACCCGTGTCTTCTTTCTCCTGTCCCCAAGTCAAGGTTGAATGATCACGGACAGAATTTTAAGGGAACATCTTCTACAATCTCAGCACTTAGAACACTGCCTGGCAGAACAGCTGCCTCAATTTACCCCCCAAGGCAGAGCGTCACCACTGGCATATTTTGGGTCTTGTCTTTGGTCCACTCAACTGCCAAGCTGCCCTTTTGTTCCCCACCACCGGCCACCAAAGTACAGGCATTCAATCCAGTGGGTGGCCCTGTGCTGACTCTGTTCGTGAAGACACTGGTCTCCAATGAGGCCAGGAGGCTCCAGCTGGACTCCCATGGCGGCTGCTCAAACCGCAGTCACCTCCACGGCATTTCAGACAGAGATGTGACAAAAATGGGTTACATTTAAGCACTTACTGAATTCAATATAAGTCAGATTCACTCTCTTTAATTTTGCTGAGTTATTTTAATCTGTCCTCAATTCATATTCCAGGTGGTTAAACACCATTTTCAAGCTCAAAGTTAGACTGAATTATGACATAGAGGTTCCTGCAATGAAATTAGATTTTACTCCATTTAACACAGTACAATTTCATCATAAAGAATCTAATGTTTCCATTTTCCCTGAAAAAATTATTCTAAAATTGTTCCACTTCTTATAGATCATTTTTATATATTAAAAACTAACTTCTATCTTAATTGTAAGAAGTCTGATATGATTTATTGTGAAGTCAGATTTATTATTTACTTGGATAAAAACTGGATTTTGGTATGAGGAAATCTTATGAACATCAGGTAAACAAGAGTGGCATTACAGTTTCCTATCTACTACTCAGATCAGTTGATGAAGTAGAAAAAAAATCTTTATTAAGTTAAAACAAATTGTAATATGTTTTGCAAAGTTTAGATAACTGGACCACTCTTTCCTTCACATAACTGTGGAAGAGTCAATACCATATAGATATTCTCTTTCTACCAAGCAAAATGTAAAAGTGTCAGCATATCAAGCAAATTAAGCAAGAAGGAAGAAAATAAGCTTAAGTCCTCTATTTTTACTTCCACAGCCAGGATATTAGGGAGCTTTCTAGGACAGCAACCTTGGCTAGCCCCTGTCTTTCATCTCCAAAAGGCATTTTCCAGAAGAAAAAGTCACCAAGTTTGTGTTTTCAAGCCCACATTCAGAAATTATAGCAGAGAATCCAATGACATTTAGAAATTGACAGCTGACTTCCTTAAAGTCTAAAGTCTCCTCTTGTTGGTGCTAGACCAAGCCCATTGTCCTTCCTTCCCCTTTCACAACACTTTGATCAGATGAGCCTCAAGGAATGTTCTATGATCAAAGAAAAATCTGCTGCTCAAGCAGTCTCCAAAGGTATCCAGAAATAGCAGTGCCTCTTGGGCGCCAGGTGACTCTGGTTGAGTCTTTTTTGTTGTTAAGAGTCCAGTTATCATCAGTTTAACTATAATTATATTATTCTGTTGACCACATAGTATCGAACACATACGATCGTTTTTTCACATAGGATTTTTTTAAAAAAACATAAATGCTAGGGAAAATATTTTCAAATATGAAGGTAACTTTAAAAGTTCTTTGTTCATTCATTCAAATATAAGTAGCATCAGCGTGTCTATGACATAGAAACGTAGGTTTCAGACTCAGATGTTTGACATTTCATGTAGAATACTTAAGTGTATTAAAGGTTTCTCTCTTTTCTTGAATTCCTTTTAATATTAAGAAGAAAGCACACACATTTTAACGTTTCAAATTTGGCCCATTGACTTAAAATATAGTTTAAAAACTACATTCAGTAGTCAAAGGACCAAAACAGTGACCAAGATTTTCGCTACTCTGTGGCCGATAGCAACACACTTTGCAGCCAGTTGTTAATGACGTGCTACAATAACAGCACAGTAGACTTGGGCCTATAATTGGTAAAATTTATTTTTAAGACATCTAAATTTTTTTTTCAGTGCTAAGTCACTTGGTGGCTTAATACCAAAAGTAAAAACAAATAAATAAGAAGACCACAACAGAAGTGTTCTGCACTATCAGAAGGCAGCTATTCTAAAGAGGGTGGGATAATTATTTTCTTCACTATTAAAGGGTGGAAGGAAGCAGAAGCCTATTCTCCAAAAAATATCAGCATGCGGTTTAGAAGGAAGTATACGCAAACCATGCAGACATATACAAATTATAAAAGCCCATGCTACATTTTGCATGTACGACATGTATTTCTAGGAAAGAAAATATGTAATTAAAAAAATAACAGTGAGAGGAGTAACATCTAAGACAGAAAGTAAGGAGAATGAGCCTGAGCAAGTAGATGGTGTGTCTCCCCCTCCTCTGGGGCCTGCACGGACATTCTGCCAGGTAGAAGATAGTCAAAATATATGGAAATAAACTGAATAAGAAAAAAAAAGCACCATAAAACAGTCTGTAGATCACGTTCAGGTGATTACTATCGTCATGCATCTCAGATTCATTCTATAGATTTGGTTTGATTTATATCAAGCTCAGAATTCTACATCACAATGGATATTTAATTGGTGCTAAAATGTTTTATTCATCCGTGAAAACACACTAAACATATCCTTTAGTTAACCCTTTTGAGCATTTAAAAATTTTAAATATACACTGAGAGAATTAAAAGGATTTGTTCCTAATTATGAGCAAAAATAAAACCAGAGTTTCATATCATTTATCAAGATTATAAGGGAAAATATGCTGGGTTGGCTGGAATTATTCAAATAATTGCCTTAGCATCTTTGTTATTTTTAAAAGTAGCTACTGGGCAAAATCTTCTCTAACAAATATTTGATAAAATTTCCTTATTTCGTCGTTGAAATCTAGTCATTGAATTTTGCAGAAAAAAAGATTACCCTGGTTGTTTTTATTCTCTTAATTGATTATGTGCTTGCTGTATTTTCCAATTTCTGTTAATGAACTTGATACCTTAGGGTTAAACCAACAACACTTTACACAAGTCAACATCCAAGGACACTTGGAACCTTGGCCTTACAGGCTGCTGCCTGGTTTTGCTCCTTATGTGGTTCATTGTTTATTTTCTTTTTCTATTTCTTTTTATTTTTGGAATTGATGCTTTATGAAAGGAGGATAAAATGTTCTTCAGGGATAAACAGCACTGCTGTAGGAGGCCCAGGTTTTAGTTTCTTTTCTGATAGTGAGGAACTGCATGTCCCAGGCCACGTCCGTTTTCCAAGGGGATAAAACAAGAGTACAAGATGCTGGCTATGACCAGGTGAACAAGGTGCCTGCCACCGATGGGCGGTCATTCTCCTGTCCCCACATCTCAGAGGCTGGAGAGGGGACTTCTGGTTGGCACCCTTGTTGTTTCATGAACTGGAGACTTCCCTGGTGAAAGCTGCAGTGAAGTGCCCTGCACAGTGCCCCTTTTCAGGAGGAAAGCACCAGCTCCCTCCAAAGCCTCGAACATCCAGATGGCAGCCCTTGACGCACCATTGCAGGGTGGTCCGGTTGAGACAAGAGCTGTGCCCTTACCCTCCTGTCTACATGCATAACCTCAGCCGGCTCACCCAGGGGACCCAGGCCCGTGTCTCTGTCAACATGGGCCGTGCGGTCTACGAGGCTCGGCGCAGAATCTCTGCACTCCCACCTCTGCCCTGGGTGGGTAGGTCTTGCTGCAGCCTTGATCAAGCTCCCATGAAGGCAAGGCTCACACTGTCCTCCCTGAGTGTGCTCAGGCCCCAAGAGTGCATCATCCCTGGTCCACAGCACTCCCAGATCCCATACTTCAAATTCCTAGATGTCACATCGGACAGCTCAGATTTATGCCCTGATGTGGGCCTATGACCCCTACACACTCACATCTTGGAATGCCGCGTCCTCTTCCCCTGGGCGCTCTGTTCTCACCCCACTGCTTCTCAGGGCCCCACTATACCTTTAGCTGCTCTCTGCCCTGGCCTTCAGCCCTTGCCTATTCTCCTGGACTCATGCCCACCTGCACATGTCTAGCACCAAATCCATCCACATTGTCATTCATATGCCTGTGCCTGCCTGCTAGACACTTCTAGAGAAAATAATTCACAAAAGTGGTCACAGTTTCCAAATGGAGCATAGAATCTCCCGACAGCCTTAATCACAGGCTCTGAGTCTCTCATCTGGGCCCCTCCTCATCCTCTCCTGGAAGCTCCAGCCACATCGAGTCTGTCCTCGGGAACTCCCTCTCCATCTACAGACCCACACGCGTTGCCTGCCAGCACCAGTTTCTCTCAGCACCTGATTCCGACAGAGGATTTCTCCAAGACCAGAGCAGGTACAGCACGCCTGTGAGAGGGCAACTGCCAATTCCAGATGCCTTTTACCAGGTAGATTGCACAATCCATCACACCATCCCTGGGTGTGCCCTCAGTAAAGTGGGTATTAGGTGAATGAATGAGGGTTCTCATACTTGCATCTTCACCTCTTTGCGTGGGACACAGGCTGGAAAGGTTGAAGGAATTGACAACCTGAAAGCCCAGGATTTTTGGTTTATTTTCCTTCAGAGAGGAATGCAAAGCAGAAACCTTATAATGAATCTTCATCTATGAGTAAACTTATTCCGACTTTGTAAGTATAATCTTTAGATTAAATAATTTGGCAGTGGGTGAAGTGCACCACTGTAGCCCAGAGAAACTCAGGTGGAGTCCTCCCTGCAGAACCTGCCTATCATCTTGATCCTGCTGACTTTGGGGCGGTGCACAGGAAACTAATGCTCCCCTTGCTTTAGTTTATGGGCACTGTCATGGGAAGGACGGGAGAAGGGAGTCTTCTGATACGTCTGTTGTTTTTAATTAAAATTGCAAAAGGCTGTACACTAGGTTGTGATTATTTTACGACAATAGAATTAAGACAATGCAGTGAGGAAGACTCAATCATTTCATTATTAATGAGCAGATAAATGTGATGGCCACACCCTAGGGGAAAGAAGAAAAAACCTTAGTGTTTGTCAAAGCAGCAGAATGGGGTGGGGAATAGAAAGGAGGCCGAGGACTGTCCTTGTCATCCCCAGGCAGGGAGTCCCACCATGGCCAGCTGGTCACTCCCAGCTACTGAATGGTGATGTCCAGCTCCTCTTTGGGAAGGAAACTTATGGTCACATTAAATGATGCTTCTTACAGAAATGGCTGTGATATGCTTTGCCTGGTGAATGGCAGAAGAGCTCCATTAAGCTCACAAACAGCACTGCCACAATGATATATAGAACACACTAAAATCATCCTACATGCACAGCACGAGAGAATGTTACACTTGCAGGGATTTACAAATAATCGTCTGTTATTTCTTAATCTTTTCTTTTTATTTTAAATATCTGAGAGATCAGATATTCTCATCACATACCATTTTTTTTTTTTTTGGTGGTGATTCTTTGCCAGGATGGTAAAGGGCACTGGGATAAGAAACTGCTGAAATCTAGTCCACTCACATTGAGGTGAGGAAACTGAGCCACAGTGGGGAAGCAATGTCCTTGCGTGGTGTCACCCTGGGCATTAACACAAACAACCCGATGCTACCCCAGCAGCCAGCCAGTGTGGGTCAGAGAAAGAGCAGCCCCAGGTAAGTACCTGCTTCCTAGGTAACTGTTAGGGTC
>CAUYSK010001503.1:0-15904 GCA_963575035.1 Avahi laniger | reverse complement strand
TGGATCGAATGGGATTTCTATTTTTAGCTCTCTGAGGTATCTCCAAATTCTTTTCCACAGAGGTTGCACTAATTTGCAGTCCCACCAGCAGTGTAAGAGTGTTCCTGTCTCTCCACATCCTCGCCAGCATTTGTTGTTTTGGGATTTTTTGATAGAGGCCAGTCTCACTGGGGTTAGGTGATATCTCATTGTGGTTTTGATTTGCATTTCTCTAATGATTAGAGATGTTGAGCATTTTTTTATATGTTTTCTGGTCATTATTCTGTCTTCTTTTGAAGAGTTTCTGTTCATGTCCTTTGCCCATTTATTGAGGGCGTTGTTTGATTTTTTTCTTGTTGATTTTTTTAAGTTCTAGATAGGTTCTGGTTATCAGCCATTTATCAGATGTGTAGAGAGCAAATTGAGGCCCAGAAATGTTAAATAACTTGTCCAGTGGCACCCAGCTACCTAATAACAGAGCAAAGATTCAAACTTCCTGGGTATCCAGGGATTAACATTGAGGCTTTTTCAAAATACAATTGTTACACCACCAAAAAAGTAGTTTAGAAATGTTCCCTCTATCATAAATGACATTAGCAAATTGGAAAATCATTTCAAACCAAAGGCCACTGCAGATTATTGCCAATAAAAGTGAGCAAAGTCTCATTAAGGAGATACAGTGACATGGAAAACATCACAATTCTTTTTCGCAGCAAAACTGCTGTAATTAAGCCAGAGTGTGTCTGTGTTGTTTAGCAAAATAAATAATTACCCCATGCCCTTGAAGCTGATTGCTAATTTGAGCATTGGGCTAATATTCTAGTCTGGAAATCAATCCCAGAACTCATGCTTGGGGCAACTGAGTAACTTAAAGCAATCACAGTGCCATGTCAAGATTGCCTGGTGTACCTCTGGGCACACATGCAAATGATGCTGACGGATGCTTAGACTGGCGTTCATTGTGAAGAGCAGAAAGTCACCATGTCAACAGCCACTGTGCACCTGCTCAGCGCCAGGCCCTGTTGTCGATGCTGTGTGTACAAGGGAGACACCGTCCCTGACCCTGGGAAGCCCATAAGCCCACATTGCCTAAGAAGCACAGAATCCACTTGGGACAGTGACAAGTCACAGTCTGTATCAGTGAGACCTAAAACAGTTTCAATTCATCGAACATTAAAACCAGATATGGGAACAAACAGGGAAAGCCATGGCTACCACCTGCGCGTCCCCCAACCCAGAAGCTAAAGGCACATTTAACATTCTGGACCATGTCAGAGAAAAGCCCACAGAGCCCAGACAGCCACCTCTCATCTGGCAGCAGCCGGGGGCTCAGTGACGTCCTGTTCTGAGCAGATGTGACCCCTGCCTGGGAAGGTGCTCAGCTGCTGTTGGGTTGATACTATTTACCATTAGCTTTGGGGCAACCTTCTACATGGATGGGTATTAACAGAGCCTTTCCTGGAACCAGAAAAGGGATAAATTGCCCTCCATTCCCCACCCCTCTAATTCTACTCCTCCCAACAAGGAGAAACTCGAGGTGGGTTGTGGCTCCAGAGCTTCCCATCAAACCAGGGAGAGCTGAGATTCCCAGGACTCTGCCGGCAAGTGACTGATATTTCTCATGTTAACTTCCTTCCAAATGCGCAGTCGTGGATTTCCAAAGACAACCAGCCCAGACCACCACATCATAAATACAGAAAATGCAACAGAAATAAAATTGATTTTATAAACCAAAAAAGTGAAAAGTTATCAACACAAAAGAAGGGGAATCTATCAACAACTAAGAGAGAACTGAGGGAGAAGAAATTTGATTGAGAAACGCAGGTCGCGCTGTGAGCACAGCCCGTCACCACCCATTCCTGCTGCGGCAACGGAAGGATGTGGCAACTCAGACCGCAGCCTGAGTTCCCGTCCCCGTCTGCAGGGATGGCGGCTGATGGAGGACGACGAATATCGCACTTGAAAAATATCCTGCCACTAAAGACAACCCATTTGCCTTGTAAGTAGGATCTGAGTAAAGTAGTCTGGGTCAGGAGAGCACTGAAAGTATTGAGTGGAAGTTTTTTTTAGCACAGAAGTTGTTCAATTGCTTTTCGTGTTTTAATGTACTTAATACTGAGGAGATAAATTCTTACCCTACAACCTTTAAAGCAGTTGGAATGGTTCGAATATGATGCTGTGACCACGGCTGAAAGTTTCAACATCAAGGGACCAGAGAAAACCCCGTTCTCAGGTTCCACACTCCATCCTAAGCTGAGCTACTCAGCTCACGAGCACATCCTTGAACGAGGACTTTCAGCTCAGGCTCCATCCCAGGGGCCCTGTTTTTAGTCTCAGGGACTCTTCTGCCTCCTGATCTGTTCCATCTCCCACGTAGATCCCCGATTCCTGCTGGTTCCAGCCAGACTCATCCTGGAATCTCTGGCCTCCTCCCTCTCGTTACATCTTACTGACCTCACCTCATGACTGGCCTCCATCTCCTGTCCTTCACAGTCCACCAGTGATCACCTGAGACACATGCCCTATCCTGCCACAGTTGTCTAATCCCCGCCCTGTGCTCAGAGCAGGCTGTACTGTCCATTAGGAGGACACTTGGGTCACCTGATCCCCACCTGCCCTTCCAGGCCCAGCTCCTGCCGTTCCATCACACTCACCTGGACATGCACACCTGCAGGCCTTCCATCATGCTCACCTGGACATGCACACCTGCAGGCTTTCCATCATGCTCACCTGGACATGCGCACCTGCAGGCTTTCCATCATGCTCACCTGGACATGCGCACCTGCAGGCCTTCCATCATGCTCACCTGGACATGCGCACCTGCAGGCCTTCCATCATGCTCACCTGGACATGCGCACCTGCAGGCCTTCCATCATGCTCACCTGGACATGCACACCTGCGGGCCTTTGTGCCACTGTTTCCTCTGCCCCAGGATGCTCTTCTTCCAGCCCTGCCCTTGGAGAGCCCTAGGCAGCTTCGCAGTCACCTACGTGATCCTCTCCCCAGTCAAATTGGTTGTTCCCTCTTCGTGGACTCCCAGTGGATGTGTGCAATGGCCTCACCTCTCAGAGTTGTAAACATTTGGAGAGTAGGAATTGCATCTTATTCTGTTTCCCCAGGCCCCTGCAAGGATCCCACCCAAACTAAACACTCACATTCTTGCTGAAATGAATAATGCCCAGGTGAGCTGCAAGAGCTGTGATTAATAAGGAGATCAAGGAACCCAGAATGCAAATCCCAATTCCAGCTCTGAGCACAGGACACCAATTTACCCTACACCCATTTAGAACATAAAATGGTAGAATTAAATTGGCAAACATGAGTTGGAAAGAAAATCTCCGAGCCAAACAAAATCAGGAGAAAAAGACAGTCTTGGGTGAGAAACCAGTGGGTCCCCAAGAAGCACATGAGAAGGAGAGGGTGGCAGCTGAAGGCATTTCCCCGGCAGCTCCTCGCGTCCACGGCCCCTTGTCCCTGCTGCACAGGCAGCTCTGTTATCAGAGCGAGTGAATAAAAAGTCCCAAGTTACAAAATGAGCAGGAACATCAGAAGGGCAGCTGCAGAGAGGCGGAGGAGCCCACCCAGGACCACCCAGTCTAGACCTGCCTGCATCAGGGAAGGGGAGCTGGTCCTGGAGGAAGATGGTTTGCGTGTCTCCAGGGTGGGGAAAAGACAACCACAAAGGAAACAGAACAGCTGAGCTCCAGAGAGGGGTCCCAGCCAAGGAAGGGTGGAGACGTTAAATCAATGAAACCTACTTTGCTATCAAAACCATAAATAAAATTCAGAAAGTTCAGACAAGGTTTGTGGTTCCACAGGCTTTTCTGAAGCTCCTGCCTTGTGCCAATCTCTGAGGACACAGAGACGGATGCCACACAGTCTCTGCCTCCAGGGAGAGACCCGTGAATAAATAAGATCCGATGTAGTGCCATGGATGGCAGAGCAGGAGTGGGCCCAGGACACAGGAGTAACTCACAGGAGAGAGAAGTAACAAGGAAGGTTTTTCAACAGACAAAAATCTGTACCTCCGTCTCCCCTTTAGGGCTGAGGGTCCACCGCAGGCAGAGCCCCGTAGAAGGTGGAGAAAGGACTGATGCCCCATCCCCAGACACCAGACCCGGAGGCAAGGCCCCTGGTCATAAGTGTCCTCTGCAGCCCTGCACCCCTCAGGATCCCTGACTCTTGGGTCCTTCTTGCAAGGAGATGTGTTTAGACTGTTCCCCAGGAGCAGTTTTGGAAGCATCAGAAATGGTGCACAGTTATGAGCACACAGCTGGTGATCAATAAATGCAGGTTTAACTGTAGTGGTCTGGGGACTCATCCTGGCTGTCTTCCCAAGAAAGCAGCCTCACTTTTAAAAACAGAAGCACATCGGGCTCCTTTTCACCTGGTATCCATCAGATAGGCCAGGGAGTGCTGAGTAGCTAAAAACCCCAAAACTCAAGGCAGATTTAAAAATAAAATTCTATTCCTCATGTGCATGCCGTTACATGTCTGGTGGGGATCAGCTCTACTCCAAGAGTCACAAACTGCAGCCCGTGAGCCAAATTGGGCCTGCCGCCTGTTTTCATAACTGAAGTGTTAATAAACACACATGCCCATTCGCTTACCGCTATTGTGCCGCGACAGTGGAACCGAGCAGTTGCAACAGAGTGTGGCTTGCAAAGCCAAAAATATTTACTATCCGGCCCCTTACAGGAAAAATGTGTCAATTCCCTGCTCTACCCCAGGTCTCTTCACTCCAGGACCAATCACCCAGGGGAAGAGTTCTGGAAAGTTCTGCAGCAGGAAGTAAATGCTCTGGCATGAAAGCAGCACCTGCAACTTCCACTTACAACTCATTGGCCAGAAACCATCACGTGGCTCCATCCAACCACGAGGGAGCTGGAGGCCTGATCGAAGTATTGGTGAACTACCTGGGTGGTGGCAAATTATTGGTGACTACACACACCTTCAGATCCGCCCCCCGCTTTCTTAGCACACTGACTGCCACGTGAGTTGTATTTAACTCAAGCAAAATCCTGCAGTAGGTTGGTGAAAATATTAACTTGCTGATGTTCTTATTGTTACAATTAATATTGATCATTCTAAAAACATGGACTGCGTTGCATATAATTTGTGCACAGAAAACAATAAAAAATAACAACTTAGAAAGGATCATTTTGTTTTAACAAAATACCACGGCCCCAGGGGAAAAAAATTTTCTTTTTTAGTGCGGCAGTCGATGTGTTAGAATTCTGCAACCCTTCAAAATAATCCATCCAGTCAACCGACGTGTGGAAGTGATCTGGTCCAATAACCTTTTCATGAAACTCAGAAAATAGTAAAGGATGAATAAAGACACCCCACCCCCCACCCCTGCCAAAAAAAAAATCACACACATTTCCTTTCTTTGATTAGTATTTTTTCTTGTTCAAATCTCTAGTCGCCAACATATCCTTGCAAATTTCTCTCAACCCCTTTAGGAGAGTCCTCTGTGACTTCCCGGGCTGGGCAGAATTTCAAATCTGATTTACTTGAGACGCTAAGCACAAGCTGTGAGTCCCACAAATGTCCCTAAATAACAGGCTTTATCTGCGTCAGCACTTTGTTCTTGCCTTGAACTAAGCCCCTCAGTACCCAAGATAGCATTTACCACTTTTATTTTATGTTTCTCTACTTTGTTCTCCTCCCTGCCCCTTTCTCTCCCCTGGTTGGGTCTTTATTCTAGCTCCTTCCACCGCTCCAATTTCCCCTGCCTCCCTGTTCCCACTCCTGAAATGCGTGGTGCCTCTCCACCAGCCCAGACCCCTCTCTGACTCCCCAATTAGGAATCACTCCAGAATTCCCTTGAATCATCAATGGTTGTTTGTTTTCTTCTATTAAACTCAAACTGCTTATTTCTTCTTTTAATACATAGAGCACTTTCTGTTCAAATTGCTTCAGGGGCTTGGATGGTGAGGTGTATTTTAAGTTTTTAATGAGTTCAATTTGGTGTAGATGCACTTTAAGTTCTACATTTTGAGTCCTCTTATTAGCTTCATGGAGGGGAAAGAAAAAAACTATCAGCGTACAGCATTTAAAATTTCACTTCTCAACCTAGAGATGGTTCACAGTTTCTATTGTGACTGCAAATAAGCACCGAGAGACACATCACGGCCACTTGTTAAAGAGGAAAACGGCCAAGAAACCAAGAAAGTACTCAAATGCGAAGTAAACAAAACTGAGAAGTTGAACAAGATTGCCCGGAATGCAATGGTTTCTGTCTCCCTAAAACTGTATTTATAAATATTTTCCTCTGAGATAAATAAGCAGATTTCTGGATGACAGAAATATTTTCTCTTTTAAGCTTTAAGAAAGATGTCTGGTGTCACAGCTCTGTCTCTGTAAATGTCTATAGGAAAGACCTTAAATTACTGAAGAGGCCGGGCTAACTGCAGGCACTTGGTTTCGATACAGAGGGAATGTCCCTTCTCATCACCTCCACGTGCGGTGAAATGTTGGGAATAACCAGGAATGTCTCATGTACACGTCTGGGTCTAGGCAGGCACTGCCTTTGCCATCTTTCTGCACAACTGCCGCCATGGACGGAGAGCATCGCGATGGAGAATGGAGCCAGGGAGAAAAGGTGCAATGAATTCAATGCCAGCATCCTTATTTTCATTATCGCGTTATTTTAGATGCCAGATCAAAGTTGGGCTGCAGTGCTTTTTAACTGCAAAGTTGTCATATAATGATAGCTTTGCTGACTGTTTCTGAAAACAGAAACTTGGCGTTCATCACAGAACATCGTCTACCTAGGTGGGTCTAAGCCAGAGCCCAAAAATCTCCATTAAGACGCACCCTACTTGAAAGCGCCATTCAGCTGTCCAGAGCCATGTGCAGAAGCAATACAATAGCAAATTCAGCAAGGACAAGAGATGTCTTCTGTTGAGCCTGGCCCTGTTCCTAGGGTAGGGGATTAGGACAAGCTGCCCTAACAGTAATTAACAAGGCAGGGGCAATCCGAGAGAGCTCTGTGATTGGCCGTGGCACAGTGACAAGCAGAGTCGGCATACACCAGCTTGAGAATTCCTGCATTCTCTGGGATCAGGTGACAGTTATGTGTCCTTACAAAATGGCAGGTTTGAACAAGCTAATGTGCGTTTGGAATCTCTAAGAGTAGAATGTGAATAGAGAATACAACACGAAGTATCTCTCAAACTTGGTCACAATGGCGGTTGTTTCATGGAGCATCTCTAGACAGACTAATGTACTGTCATTGACACCAAGGAAATGCTAGAGAAACTTTCAGTGATTTTTTTTTTTGCACCTGGTTTTTGATGTATAATTTACTGTCAAGTCAAAGGTCTTAAGCAACAGTGATACTAATCTTTCCAAACATTAAACTTCATCATGATCTATAGATTTAATGTAATCTCAGCCCAAATCCCAGCAAGCTCCTTGGTAGAAATTGACAAATGGATTCCAAAATTTATATGGAAATCAAAAGGTAGAACAACGAAACAATTTTGACACAGGAGATTAAAGTTGACGAGTTTATACTTCCTATCTTCAACATAATCAAGATAATGTGGACAGACATACAGATCAATGGAGGAGAAGAGAGAGTACACATAGACTCATAAATATATAGTCAACTGATTTTCAACAAAGGTGTCAAGGTAGTTCAACAGGAAAAAAAATGGCTACTTTTTTTTAACAAATAGTGCTGGAACAACTGGCAGAAAAGAATGATTGGAAAGAAGTGAGGGAGCTGGAAGAAGAAAGAACAAAAAGAAAAAGAAAATGAAAAAGAATAGAACTGGACTCGTAACTCACGCCCAATATAAAAATAAACTCTAATGAATCATAAACCTAAACATTGGAGCTAAAACTAGAAAACTGCTCTAAGGAAATATAGTACAAAATCTTTGTGACCTCAGGGAGGATAAAGATTAGGATATAAAGATTATAAACCATAAAATTAAAAATTGATAAACTGGACTTCATCAAAATGTAAGACTTTTGTTCTTAAAAGGCACTGACAAGAAAATAGAAAAGAAAGCCAAGGACTAGAAGAGGATGTTTGCAAAACATATATTTAATAATGGACTGGTGTCCACAATGAGAAACAACTTTTATGACTTTATAATTAGAAAACAGTCAACCTGATTTTTTAAATGGGCAAAAGATTTGAACACATATTTCCCTAAAGAAGATACATGAATGTCAAATAAGCATAGGAAAAGATGCTCAAAATACTTACTTATTATTGAAATGTAAATGAAACCAAAATAAGATGCCCCTATATACTTACGAGAAGCCTATTGAAGACTGATAATATCAAATGTTGACTGTAGGAAGCATAAAATGATATAATCGCTTTGAAAAAAATTTAGCAGTTTCTTATGAAATTAAATGTTTATCCCACTCCTGGGTATTTACTCAAATGAAATGTAAACACATGCCCAGAAACAAACATTTGCATATGAATGGTCATGGAAGCGTTATTCATCATATTAGCTTGCAACTAGAAACCCCCTAAATCTCATAGACAGGCCAATAGATTGCAAAGTACGTGTAGGCAATGGAACACTATCGGGATGGGTACATTGAGTACTGATATACACAACAGCATGGATGAATCTCAAAGCATCACACTGAGCAAAAGATGCCACACACATCTATTCACCTGTATTAAACTCTAGGAAAAACCCATCCAACCTATAAAAAGAGAAAGCAAGTCAGTGGTTGTCCGGGAACAGGGGTAAGAAAGTTTGAGATAAAGCACAAAGAAACCTTCAGATATCAAGGCAACATTCTGCATCTAGATTGTAGTGATGATTAGCTGGGTGAATGGATTTGTCAAAACTCATCAAAATGTACATTAAAATGGATGTGTTTTACTGTATCCAAATTATACCTCAAAAATTTTTTATTTTTAAAAATGCAGCCACAGAAAGAAGAAAGATTACCTTGAAAGTAAAAATAGTTAGACTGACAGTAACTTCTCAACAGACACAATGTAAGCCAGAAGACAATATAATGATATATTCAAAGTACTGAAAGAAAATAACTGTCAACTTAGATTTCTATTACAGGAAAAATATTCTTCCAGAATAAAAACGAAATGGAGGCATTTCAGAAAAACAAAAACGGATACCATTTACCTATAGCAGAACTATTAAGCAGAATATCTTCGAAGGCAGAAGAAAAGTGAACTCAGAAGATTAGGAATGCAGGAATTAAAAAACAGCAAAACAGGAGCAAATGCATAGGTAATATAACCGAACGTTGACCACATAAAATAATACCAATAATGTCATGTTGTCATTTATAGAAAGAATATTAACCCATACAATAATAGTGGCATATAATTAGCATGATAAATGGAATTAACATATTATAAAGAATTGTCTAGAAATATAATATAGGTATCAAATAATATTAGACTTTGATAAATAAAAGTGACATGCTGAATTCTCTAAGGCAGCCACTAAAAGAATAATAAAAAAGGGTATAACTTTGAAGCTAGTTGTGAATTTTTTTATTATTCCATCCTTTCCCTTAATCCAAAAGAAAGCAAGAAATAAATATAGAACAGGAACAATCAAGGGAAAACTCATAGTAAGTTCATAGATTAAAACACAAATATATTAGTAATTACATTAAATGTAAATGGACAAAATATGCCAATCAATAGACAAAAGATTGACAGACTGGCAAAAAAAATCAAAATAAAAACACAAGAGACACATCCAAAATATATGAAACACATGTTGAAATTTAAAGTTTGAAAAAATATTTAATATATGACATGTAAATAGTAACCAAGAGAAAACTGGTATAAAACAGCAATATCAAAGTAGATTTTAAGACAAAAAGCACAAATAGAGATAAAGAGGGTCACTTCGAAGTGATGAAAGGTTCAATTCACCAGAGACCCATAGAGTACAGGGAAACTTATTAGTTATTAAGCAGAGTCAAATCAAATCCCAGATGCAACACCCTGGTTCTTTCTTTGCTGCTAGCTAGCTGTGTGACGCTAAATAGTTCAATGACTTTATACTTTGGTCTTTATTCATCTGTAAAACTGGATAAAAGGATACCTACCTTGGTGGCTTCTTAAGGTTGTTATAAATGCCAGTGGGGTAGGTACTTCAGTATTTGTGAAAGTAAATAACTCGAATTGGGGAGGGAAAAGAAACCATATTTATTGAATGCCTACTATGTAGGAAAACTGTCCTAAATGCTTTATTGTCCTTTGTCTCTTGTAATCTTCCCAGCAACTCTAAACAATATTTATTTTTGTTTGCTTTTTTACAAGTGAGAAACAAGATGCCAGAAGAGACTAAAGGACTTTCCCGAAGTTAGCAAATAACAGAGCCAGAATTAAAATCCAAGTTTCTTTTACTCTAAGCTGTTGGTTACATGTAGTTACCTCTCAATGAACATTAAGTCAGGTCTTCTAACTGGATATTCTGCAGGGCATTTTAGTATAGCATCTTTCTAAAATTCTATTTTAAGTTCACATCCTCAACAGAGAAATAACTCATAAAAACCAATAAGAAAATATTAAGATGTCAAAGGCCAGAGGAGTCCACTCTCCCAGGTGCAGGCTGGGTTGGATACACAGAGGGTGTCAGGAGTCCACCAGCTAGCAGGGCTGCACGGGGCCTGGGCTGCACCTTGGGAGCATCAGCAAGATGGCCCCAGGCCTGGTCAGGACTGTGAGCTTGCCCTGGTCACACACTCAGGGTTCACACCTGGGGTAGAGTAAGGGACACTGGACATCCTCCGCATCCACCACTGCAGCTAAACATTGGCAGGAAAAAGGAGGAAAAAGAGCAGCTCCCCAAAGGAAGACCCCTCCTCTGGCAGTGTTCCTTCAGCGCCCTCCACTGACAGGGCTTAACATCAGGTTCACTGCAAGGGAGAAATGCTGAGACTTCAGCCCCATTATCTCAGAGCAGGTGCCAAAGGGTGAACGTGAGGCTGAGAAGAAATACATTTGTAACTGGCAAGAGTAAGTACTATTATTGTTGCCATTTTACAAATGGAGAAACTGAGGCCAAGAGGGGTTCTTTGCCTAAGGTCACCAGTGAGTGACAGAGCCAGGATACAGACGCTGAGCTGCCTCCTCAACCATGGGGCTCCACAAAGAAAGATGTGAAAAAACAACACCAAAAGTGGCCACACAAATGGTCAAGAAACATGTGAAAGTTTTTTGGTCCCACGAGACAAAATCAATCTAGAAAACAGTTGAATATATTTTATACTTATCGAATAAGCAAAAATTTTAATATGCTAATACCCAATGCCATGAGGATACAGTGAGATGAGCAGGTTGTACACTTCTTGTTGCAGTGGCGCATCAGTCTGGGCTCAGCCTGAGACACAGAACCCGTAGGGGATGTAGGTTAAGGGATTTATTGCCAAGAACTAGCTGATGTGATTGTGGGGGGCTGGCCGGGCAAGTCCAAAATCAACGGGGCAGGCAGCACGCTGGAAACTCTTGGGCAGGAGATGAAGCTTCCATCCACATGTGGAATTTCTGCGTCCTCTGGGGAACCTCAGTTCTGCTCTTAAGAACTTTTAATTGAGTGCATCAGTCCCACCAGACCATCCAGGATAATCTCCCTCACTGAAAGGCAGCTGATTATGAACATGAGTCACATCCATGGTGTGCCCCGCAGCGACACCTAGATTACCGTCTGACTGCAGACTGAGGGCCGTAGTCCAGCCACATCAACACATAAAACTGACCATCACAAGAATTAACTGATGCTTCCTGGGAAGCAGCATTCCAAAGCACGTAATCAACCTTAAAAGTATCAATACCCAGTACCATTGCTTTGGGGAATGTATCTAAGCAAATAATCTAAAAGGTAAAGAGTCAAACATTATGGAGAACAGCAAAAATATTTAGAAACAACCTAACCGGCTGGCACCATGAGGGAAGTTAATTATGTGACATTCATATGAAGAAATAGCGGGGAGATACTGAAAGCTTTACAGAAAGTTTGCCATTACATTTGGCAAATGCCTGTGACAAAAGATTAAGCCCCTCCCCCAAAAAAGCAGAAGAGAAAACTGTTTATACAGAATGTAAAAAATTCAGGGAATAAGAGCACTAAGTAGAACTAAAAAAAAAAAATGTTAACAGTGGTTCTTTATACTTTATGTTTTTCAGTTTTTCAAGAATGACCTCACATTACTATTTTTAAAGAGTAAAATAAAGAAGAATGTACCATGCAAACCACAAAGCATGAATTTTAAAAGTGAGATGTCTTTCCAATATTTAGGAGTGTTTTATCCCGTTATAGATCCCAGCTCTTTTGTATACAGATGAGAGCAATGACCTGACTTCTTCTTTATGAGAAAGGAGGAGAGGACTGATAGTTAATAAATGACACTATCCTCAACCCAGCAGACACCCCACATAGATACAACGTTTCCCAACCACTGTGAAGGCAACTTTAATAAATTACCACAGGAAGAAAATACACTTCCATCAGCCCTGCCCTTCTCAGTTCGGCTCAATTTCACAGTGCACGACTGCCTTCTATTTTATTGTTACTAAGCCACCAGAGAAAACAAAAACTACCATTGTTAACAGATTTTTTAAAAAACAAAATAACATTTTTCTTGCAGTTTCAATGGGCTATTTAGAGCTTCAGTGGCATCTATCGACACTGAAAAAAAAAATGTAACCACCATAGCTATAAATCTGCTTTGATTGTAAATGTTTAATTATAATGTTTCCATTTCAATTTAAGATAAATTCATTTTCTATCTTAAGAAGGAACTGTTACCAAGAAAACAGACTGAAACAAATCCCACAGCAATGATTGTTACCCAGCTACCTAAAACCCTCTTCAAGCAGGGAATCCGGTCAATTCTTCCCAGCGGGGACCCCAGAACTGCCACTTAAGCATCTTTGAGACACTGACACACAATCACAGAAGAGAGCAAATCAGCAACACCCCTCCCCACCCCCATCATCCTCAAGAAGTTCTCTGGCTCCACTGGAGTTCGCAGAGAAAAAGGCCATCCCATAATGCCTCCCTGCACCAAATCAAGTTTCCAGCTAGGGAAAGCCTCAGATGTTTCACTCACAGACCTAAAAATGACAACCGGCCCTCTTCTCCCGGTGACAGCTGACTATGGTGGTCTTCTCTTGAGCCACGAGGAACAGCCCTCCACCGCACAACGGGTCTCCTGCTGTGTATAAGCAAAAGGATGATCCAGCACAGCCACTTTGTACCTTCAAGAAGAAAAATAACAGAAGCACCTCAAGCTGCATCAACCAAGGCAGACACGGCTCTCTGAAATGCTGTCCAGAGATCCTTGTTCCCACCGTGACTCTCTCACAAGGAAGTTCTCCTATGATTTGAGATGCTGAGCAAAAGAGTCATAATTGTGTGTGAAAATCAGAATGTACCCTGGGATAAGAAGGAACTGGAGAACCACATCCATCACTTGGCCATTTTCTCACAACTCAGAGGGAGTGGCCAGCGTCTGAAAGTTGTCCACTAGAGACCAGGGGTCCACCCTGACCCCCCAGATCTGCTTCATTTAGCCCACTCAGCATTTGTCAAAACTAAAATAAGTCTCCAGAGATGTCATACCAAGATATGCATTTCCCAGTGTCTGAAAGTCTACTGCACTTACAGGGTAGACTATTATCTTACATGTGACTAACAGGCACCACAGAAAAACACATCTCCCCTGGTCTTGGCTCAGGGTGATGGAGTCTCTTGTCAGACATGTCACTGTCCTAAACAGAACATCTCATCTTTTTCGAGGAGGTCATTTACTAAGGGCTTGCTCTGTCCACAGGCACTGTGCTGAACACTTCGTGTGAATTATCTCACTGAATCCCCACAGCAAAATGTGGAGCAGGTATTGCCCCTTCCCTGTGTCACAGATGAGAAGCCGAGGCACCGGGGTTGAGCCGCCTGTCTGAGGTCACACAGCTAGTAAATGACAAGGCGTGGATTTAAGCTCAGCTCTGACTCCAAAGATGGTGATTTTAATGTATTTACCTCCCTCTAGCAGATTCAAACAAATCGCAAAACATCCCCCAGTTCATAAGCAATATTCCAATTCCCAATCCTATGATCGCTGGCCTACATGAAATTTAAACTATCTGCTGCTTGTGTATTTCAGACATTTCCTGGCTCTATTTTCCCAAAGGCAGTAACAGCACGTGGACACCAGATTTCACAGCAATTTTCTCTCCTGAACACCTTCTAAACCTCTCCTGTCTTTTCTGCTCCTCAATAAATCATGGCCTAGGCCTCTGGCAAAGCTATTGCTTTACTTGCTGTTGCCTTTGAAACAGGTAAAAGTGGAATCCAAAGGAGCTTCGGGGGAGAAAAACAGAATGTACCTTGAAATTCTCTTGAAGGATCCATTTTCATTCACCTAATGGTGTATTTTTGGCTTAAAAAAAAAGTTTTAGAGGGAAAAAAATCTTTCAGAAATACTGCATTTGGATGTAAGTCTTCAGGGTGCATATCTGCTGAGGGAATAAACCATCAAAAGGAACATTCACAAAGGCTGGGTTGCTTTTTATTTTTTACTTCATTTAATCTCCTTGGTGAGCCTACAATGAAATCCCCATTTTACAGAAAAGAGAGTCTGTTATCTGACTAAATTCACACAACTGATCAGAGACGGAAGAGCTATCACTGATTCCAGCTCGCTGCCTGCAAATCCCAGGCTACACCAGCCTCTAAAAAAGCCCCCTTTTCTCTGGATCCGAGTTAAGTCCTTCCCACATCACACTGGGCTGCTTCCAACACAAGCCAACGGTGTGGGAGGGCCTCGGATGCCTGGGGGTGAAGCAGACACCTTCAGGGAGTGAGACCAGCACAGGCTTAACACACAGGTGCTTTCGAAGCAAGACATGCCTTCTTTGCATTCAGGTAAAAAAAAAAAAACAAACCCTGTTGAAAATCTAAGCTCTTTTATTAGTTCATTAAGTTTTTCATCATACATTGTTTCTTTGTATTTATCACAGAGGTACGAAGGTTTATTTCTAATGGCTGTTTTACATTGTTTCTATCAACATGGAAACTATTTGTTTGCGTATTAATCACATGGGGATAGTCTTCATTGTTACAAAGAAACGTGCACTCTCATTTATCTTGCAACACATCACTCTCTTTGTCCATCTCCCCCCTCTCCACTTTAATACAGACATGGACACTAATAACATTAATTCAGTCAATATTTACAGGTCATTTATTCTGCATCAGATAATGTTGCAAGCACTCCACATAAATAAAATCATTTAATCCAGTAACAACCCTATTGGACAGATACAAAATTTTCCATTTTAAAGTTGGGAAATGCCCAACCCCAGTTTTGGGGGGACAGTAGGAAGTGGAGGGGACTGCGGTGAATAAGAAAGCTTGGGCCCTGCTAAACTGGGTGGCCACATCAGCTCCAGCCGTTGTGGACATTCAATATCGACCCGATTCAATGTTGCCAGGGTTTCCAGTTTCTCCAGAGATGCCTGAAATGTATACGTTTAGTCAAATCTCCTGACATTTTTTATGTTGGCTGAAATTGAAGGGGAAAAAAGCATTCGGCAAACCAAACAAAATAGGTTTATTGGCTACTGATTTGCCACCTGCATATAGGAGATTCCAAGTGAACCAATGCTAAGTGGCAATTGTTCACATGTTTAGCAGCTCAGGAGACCTGGTGTGCTCTTGAAAGCAAAGGCTTCTTTGCTTTGCAACTGTTTGATGAAGGGGGAGGTACTCGCTTCATGACACAAGGTACTAGCTCAGGGATGGGGAACATGTGGCCTTCTAGGTATTTACATGCAGCCTTTTGACTGAATCCGAATTTTATATAACAAATCCTTTTATTTTTATTAATAAAGTTTTGTTCATCTTTTATATTTTTTATTTTTAAAATGAATGTATTTAAGATACCAAAGAATAAA
>CAUYSK010001502.1:0-11473 GCA_963575035.1 Avahi laniger | reverse complement strand
GACATTGATTTCATGGAAAAGGCCATGGCCTCATGGAAGAGGCCATGATGTGGGAATTCATTCACTGTCCGTTCCTGCTACTTCTAAACTCCCCTTTTGTTTATACCACACAAATAAATTTATTAAAAACCCTTTCTAGGTCGGGCGCGGTGGCTCACGCCTGTAATCCTAGTACTCTGGGAGGCTGAGGCGGGCGGATTGTTTGAGCTCAGGAGTTTGGGATCAGCCTGAGCAAGAGCGAGACCCTGTCTCTACCAAAAATAGAAAGAAATTAATTGGACAGCTAAATATATATAGAAAAAATTAGCCGGGCATGGTGGTGCATGCCTGTAGTCCCAGCTACTTGGGAGGCTGAGGCAGTAGGATAGCTTGAGCCCAGGAGTCTGAGATTGCTGTGAGCTAGGTTAACGCCATGGCACTCACTCTAGCCAGGGCAACAAACTTAGATTCTGTCTCAAAAAAAAAAAAAAAAAAAAGTGTCAAATGGCCTATAGTAGTCAAGGTTAAAATGTACTTTATCCCCAAATGCTACAGGTTCAATCAATCTCAATCAAATTCCCAGAAGATATTTTGTAGCAACTGAAAAATACATTCTAAATTCACGTGGGAATGCAAAGAACTTAGAATAGCAAAGTAACTTTGAAAAAGAAGAGCAAACCTGGAAGTTTACACCACTTGATTTCAAAATGTATTATAGAGGTCAATAGTCATGATAGCGGAGCATTGGCATAAAGGTGACACATAAGTGAATGGAACAGAAGAGAGCGTCCAGAAATAGAAATACATACATGTAGTCAATTGGCTTTTGACACAGTTACCGGGTAATTCAATGAGGTATAAAGATAATCTGTTTAACAAATTGTGCTAGAAATAAGGGGTAACCACAAAAAATAATAAATACAGCCTCTTCCTTTACCTCGCATCATACACAAAACAATCATAAATCTAAATGTAAATGCTGAAACTATAAAACTTTTAGAAAAAAACAGGATAATCTTACTGATTTTCTGTTGGACAGAGATTTCTTAGCTTGGATGAAAAAAGGAAAATATAAAAGTAAAAAAATGACAAATTTAATATTTTCAAAATCAGAAACTTTAGTTCTGAAAAATATATTGATAAAAAAATAAAAGGCAACCCATAGTCTGGCAGAAAGTAATTGCAAAACATACATCCCAAAAAGGACTTATATCTAGAACATAGAAAGAATCCTTGCGATACAGTAGTAAGAAGATAAACAAGGACATTTAAAATGGTCAAAAGATTTGAAAGGCATGTCACCAAAAAGATACACAGATGCTGAATAAACATAAAACATGTTCAACAGTATTAGTCATTAAGGAAATTCTAATTAAAATCACAATGTGATAATACATAATTGCTAGAATGACTGAGGTTAAAAAGACTGACAATACCAAATACCAGTGAGACTGTGGATCTATAGGAACTCTTAAACATTGTTGGTAAGAATATAAAATGGAGCTACCACTTTGGGAAATATTTTGACAGTTTAAGTTATTTATAAACCTACCAATTCCAAGAAATATAAAAACATATGTCTACCCAATGTTGTGTACCTGAATTTTCAAAGAACTTTATTTGTAATTGTCAAAACCAGGAAATAATCCAAATGTTTATCAATTTCTTAATAGATAAACAAATTGTGGCAGATACATACAATGAATAATATCCATTATTTACTCAATTAAAAGGGATTAAATAAAGGAATAAACTATTGATCTACACAATATCACAAATGAATTTCAAAGCATTATGTTAAGTAAAGAAATCCAGGTACAAAAGACTACATATTATATAATTCCATTTATGTGAAATACTAGGACAGATAAAACTTTAGTGACAAAAAGCAGATTAATTTTTTGCAGGGGCAAGCAAATGAGAGCAGGAGATTGACTACAACAGAGCAGGAAAGAAATTTTTGGGGTGATAGGAATATGATTTATGACATTTGTGGTGACATTTATACAACCATGGACACTTGTCAAAACTCATCAAACTCTATGATTAAAATTGGTGAATTTATTGCATTGCATTAAATTGTAAATTATACTTCAATAAAGCTATCCTCTTCAATAAAAAATGCAGATGTCTTCAGATAAATAAAAGCTGAGCTAATTCCTCTTCTGCAGAACTGCACTACAAGAAACGTTAAGGGAAGTTTTTCAGGCAAAATAAAAATGATTAACAAATGGACACTCAGATCTACACAAAAGAATGAAAAAAAATGGAAAAGTAGTTTATGTTTACTTATCATAAATAGAAATGGTAAATATATGGATAAAAATAAAATATTTTTCCATTTCTTTATTTCTTTCAAAGATCCTAATTTGTTTTAGAGCAAAGGTAATAGCTATTCACTTGAGGATTATAACACACGAAGAAGTAAATGTATGACAACAATAACAATAAATGCAATAGAAAAATGAAAGTACACTCTGACAAGGTTCTTATATTTTTAATTGTGCTACCATATTATTTAAAGGTAGACTGTGATGAGTCAAAGATAAAAGTTTTTAAGTTTCATAGCTGCCACTAGCTCTTATAATGGAGATGAAATGGAAAACTAAAAAATTCTCAGTACAAAATGAAGCTGAAATAGACAAAAAAAGAGCAAAGTAGAGACAGGGTAAATAGACAACAAACTACACAATGACATACTTAAATCTAACCTTATTTATCCCTAAATCAAATACAAATTATCTAAAGAATATTGTGTTTTCTATATGAATTTTCTTGAAATAAATTTGTTTATAAGTACATGGATCTTCACTGTTCAAGCTCCTATTGTTCAAGGGTCAATTGTATGTGCTTTGTACAACAATACACTCTGTAAGAAGATGTAAAGAATAGTTAAAATCTAAAGGATGAATAAAAAGATATCATGTGCACAATAGTTTTAAAAGAACTAAGGTGGTTATATTAATACCAAGCAAAATACTTCAGTATAAATAATATTATGAAAAACATTTCAGAATGAATAAGAAAAATTCAGCAAGCATTGATAATAATTCTAAAATACATGCATCTTATAAGAGACATTCAAAATTCATGAAGCAAATACAGAGTTGAAAAAATACAGAAACATACAATTATGAGATTTCAACACATCTCTCAATTTTTAGAAATATTAAGAATATTGAACACTTGAGCAACACTATTAACCAAATTAGTATTTTAGAACATTAGACTCAATAACAAAATATACATTTTATTAACTGGACATAGATCATTTACTAAGAGAGGCCATACTGGGAATGAATTTAAATACATTAAAAACAGAAAGTGTTACCTGACCACAATGAAATAAAATTTGAAAACAATTATATAAAGATATTTGGAAAATCTCCAAATATTTGAAAATTAAACAAAATATTTCTAAAGAAGAAGGGTCAAGAAGAAATCATAAGACATGTTAGAACATATTTTGAACTGAATAAATACAAAACCCCGCCCAACCAAAATGTGTATGATAGAGTTAAAACAGTCTTTATAGGGAAATGTATAGTTTTAAAAATTTACAGTACAAAATAAGAAAAATCTAAAATCAATGTTTTTGAATTCCTAATGGCTGATTAGTTCTCACTGGACCGATTATTGAACAGATATCAACTATAAACTATAGAGAAAAAATCTAAAAAAAGCAAACAACAACAACAAAACCACACACTATTTGATGGTACTGGAGACTGACCAAAAGCAGGCAGATGTTATGGGTGAGTCAACACTTGCTAGCAAGAAACAATACTGGGTAAGCTTCCTGGTTTCACTACCTTTAGCCTGCACCAGACACCGGTGCAGCTAAATTGTGAAAGTGATAAATCTTCTGTATTGGATTGATGAATCAGAGAGCAGAGGGCAAAGATGGGACAACCACACAGAAGGAAGGTAGGGTGAGTGGGGAAGATTGCCAAAAGGAGAGACGAGAAAGAAACACTGTACTATACCTAAATAACTGGCAGAACTGTAACTAAAATACATGGATAAGAGTGCAGAGAAATATAACAGAATCCAGAATCTCTACAATGTATAGGATATAAATCCAAAGTATTCAGGTTTCAAAGAACCATAAAAATGCCACAGTCAAGAGAAAAGCAATCAGTGGAGATAAAACTAAAGATGTCCAAGATATTGTTAGAATTAGTGCAAAGATTTTAAAGTAGTTGTAATCATCTCAAGGATCTATAGAAATATGTTGATAATGAATCAAAGATAGTGTCAACAAAGGAATAGAAACTATAAAAGAACAAATAAAAGTTTGGAAATGAAAAATACAATATCTGAAAAGTTTAACAAATGGAATTAACAACATATAGGAGGTGACTAAAATTATGGTGTATGAAATTAAAAATATCAATAGAAATAACCTATACTGGGTAACAGAGACAATAAAACGGAGAAAATGAACAGAAACTCGGGGACTTGTTCAACAATATAAAATGATCTGATGTAAGTGTAATTGAAGTCTCTGAGAGAACAACATAATGGGGCAAAATGAATACATGAATAAATTTGGTTTAAAATTTCTTTAATTTGGTGAAAAGCATAAATTTATAGATTTAAAAAGCTCACCTCACTGAAACCAAAGCTTGATAAACACAAAGAAAACCACACTTAATCACATACAGCCACACTGCTGAAAACCAGTAATAAATAGAAAGCCTTACAAGCAGCCAGAAAAAACAACACATTATGTGCAGAAGAACAAAATTTGCTTGAGTTCAGTCAAGGTAACTGATATATCTCCACTATGTAACACAGAGCTTAAGATACCTTAGGTACTTAGTGCATATTTATTGAATACATAAGCGATTTATTATGTTCAAATAAAGCAGAACTTATTTGTTGAGTCAGCATAAAAAGTGTAAATGGTACTAGACGTGGGGTAAAAGAGTTTCATTTGAAGTTCACATCTACCATCAATTAGCTGAGCGATTCTGAATGAGAGTTTTTTTCTCTGTGAGCTTCATTTTCTCATATTTAAAATTGAATAATTATTCTACAAAGTTATTTTGAAGATTACATAAGACAGTCCATGTGAAAATGCCTGGGTTTTGACACACAGTACATAATATTATTATATTTAGTTAAATCTAACTATTTCTTAATCATATTTCATGTTGTTTTTCCTCCTAAAGATATACTGCTTAATTCCTGCAAGAAAAGGCCATATCTGATGTGTTGTTTTTGCATACAAACACGTCATGGACTATAAAGAATTGCGCAATGTAAAGGCAAATAATTTGTTGGGATTTGCAAAATGACTTAAATCCTGTCCATATGCTTTCTTGATCCCTAGCATGCTGATAGAAATTTTAGTTTAATACTTCTAATTATTAAATTTTTACAATTGACCACCTACTAGACTTTCCTTAAATGGACCAACTTATAAAAAGTACCTCTTATATTATGATTTCTAATTTCTAATAAACAAATTGAAATATCTACCTCTAAATAGTACTATCATTTTTAACATTTGTACCTCAATAAAATTTGGTGGTTTAATAGTTTTAAGGTCGTATTACAATGTTTAACTCTATTCGCATTACATATTTTATCAGAATTTACTGAAAGTATATCAAATACAGACAAATGTATATTTTTTTGTCTAGTAAAATTAAACTTGGTAGAGGTAGATTTGTATCAATATTTTTTTTATTTTAACATAGAAAATAAAAAATGTAAAGGCAAATGTATGGAAAATGCTTTGCTTTTTCTGTGAACTAACATTTCCAAAAGAGATTTCTTATTTGACAATGTTTCTGAAACAAATTACAACTCCCCACAAAAATGAGGAGGGTGTCAAAATGACAAAACATTACTAAATCATTAATGATACCATGTTTTTGCTTCCCCAGGGATTAAAAAAATACACTATACTTTAAGCTATGTTACATTGGGATTATTATCCTAATACTGTGAGGACAAATTTTCATTAAGTCACACATTTTTATGTGTGAAGTACAAACAGTGAATTATCTTTATGAAATGGAAGAAAATTGCAACTACTTTTCAAATGTAACCTTGATGTTTTGAAAAGTGCAGTAATGGATCTGTCCCCATGGAGACAAATATTTTACTCCTTATTTCTGCCACCAAAATTCAACACATTATATGCCCAGATCTGATCCATGCTTTATAGTCTGTCTTGGGGGTTTATATGATTACAAAGATGTGCCCAAGTTAATAGTAAAGATTAGCAATGAATGTTTCCTTTTTTTCATTTTCTCCACCCTTCCAATTGATACTACGTTATCTTTTTTTTTTCCAACCTCAGGTTTTTCAAGATAAAATCCATTTTTATTCAATAAGATAGAAGATTCAGTATAAAGGAAAAATGTGTAAGAACTCAAAAGCAACCACAAGCCCTGGGACTAAGAAACATATCCCAGGCCCCTCTCTACCAGCAGAACACATTTGTCAAAATAAAGATCTTTTATAAATATCCAGAATTTGTCTGTATTTTATCTCTGAAAAACAGAAAATGTAAGACATGTTTAGATACATAAAAATGTGCATTTGTCACTGATACATGCCATTATTTTCCCTTTTTTTCCTATTTACAACACTAACTGAGATAATATAAGCAAATGCGCTTTATCCAGTGCCTAAAATAAATTAGTTGTTCAATATGTGTTCATTTGTTTTTTTATGAGTTCAATTTTTTCATTTGTTTATTCATTTTTCCTCTTTATACTTTGAAAAGATATTAACATAAAAATTCAAATTAACATAGTTAAAAAGTAGACCTCGTAATTATCATTCATAGCACTTTCTAAATCTCTAAGATAAATCTCAACCAATCTTATCACTGGTCTAGTTTTATTGGTAATTTTGTACATGCGATTCATGAATTTTTTTCTAAAATCTGTATGTGCATGTTGTGTGCATTCGTATGTCTGTGTGTGTGTGTGTGTGTGTGTGTGTGTGTGTGTTGAGGGATAAGAAAGCTTAGATTTTTTTCATCACCATGACAATGTACTTGACTTAAGTGTATTCTCTTCCTGTATTTTAATGTCATCTGTCTTAGGACCTGGCCTTTTGGGGCACCATAGAACTCTCTAAGATTTCAGTGCAAACACTGAGTAATTTCACTTCAACACTTCACAGCAAGACCACATAGTCAACCCAATTTACTTCAACAGCTTATTCATTTCAGGATTTTGCTTTTTCTTAATCACTTTGTATTTTTGCTCTCCACATGGAATTTTGCTTTTATGCAGTTTTGTTTCCATAGTTAGCATATCAGACACCATGATCACAGTTCACTTTACAAAGGAAAAACTTCATGACAAATTATTTCATGCATTATTGTTTTTAACCTAATTTATTTTTTCTTATTGAAATTTGTGGTATAATAAGAAATGTATTTGGTCTTTGTTCCCAGTTTCAGGCACTAAGGTCCCAAAACTCTCAAAATCTCCTGAATTGTAGGAATGTCTTTTGTTATTCATAATGAGGCCTTTGGATTGCACCAGAGGTTTTGCTAAGGAGGTGACTGACTTCGGGTGAGGCCCCTCGGTAGCCTCAGATAGGAGCTGTTCACCAGAAAGACCAAATGATCAGAAGATTGGAACTTGCATCCCCAACTACGACCTCCCAGAAAGCTTCAGGAGGTCCAGACTTATAACTGACATCTGACGTAGGAGGCCAGTCTTGTGAGCTCTTGACACTAACTCCAGGAAGAGAATGCCAGAATTGAATTGAATTGTAGGACATCCAGCAGGTGTTACAGAATTAGTTGGTTTGGGGAAAAAAAAATCCCACACATTTTGGTGACCCAAGGTGGAGTATTGAGAGTGGTGTGAGTATACACAGAAAAACTTTTATTTTCTCATAAAATTATTAGCAACTGCTAAACATCATTTACGGGAAGCCACTGTTTTGCACTGAGTTCTTATGCTGGGCTCTAACAGACCAGGCCGAACCAAAATGGAGTCACTCATAGTAAATGCCACGTAATCCAACTGAAATGTAAGGAAGCAGGTAGATTCCCAAACTGAACAATTTTTCTTGAAAACAGGAGATTCACAGTAAAGGCTCAGAGAGAGCTCAGTCTACCTGAGTCAGTATAATAAAGAAGTCCCCTCTGCTTTGACCCTTACAAGTATCCTAAAGTAACCTAATATTAACCAACCAGTTTTTTTCCCCATGTTCAGCTTCCTTGTTTCCACCTTACAAAAACCACTATCTTGCCACTTCCCAGTGGAGGCTTTCATTCTATCTGGTGGAATGGAATCTGTCCCAATTCACGGTTCACAGATAAAAGCCTGTTAGATCTTTAACTAAATTTGTTGTAATTTGTCTCTTGACACGTCTACAATTATATAACGCATTTGTCTGTTTGCTTACTTGCTGTCTCTTTTCTACACTAGAATATAAGGTTTAGGAAGCCAGGAACTGTGTCTCTTTGCTGCTCTCTTCCCAGCATCCAAACAGTGCATAGCACATAGTAGATGCACATAAATATTTGTAGAATAAATGAGCAAATAAATGAATGAATAATTAATGCCCTTCTGTACTTTCTTAATCTTATGGAGGCTAAAAAATGTATAGTATCTGGAAGGAATACACATATAACATATAAAATACATATACGCAAATGCATTCATATACATTTTTGTGTGTATTTCATTAAAGACTATAAATCTTTGGTTTCTTGTTTAGAATAATTCAGAAAGCACAGAAATTATTTGTGGCTCAGCAAAATTATAAAAAGCTGCTAGTAGAACAAAGGTATTTGAGTCAAATTTTCTAAGTCATATAGAACAAATTAATTAATACACTGAATTTCCATCGTTTTCTGGTACTTTAACCAGGGAAATTACATTACTATACTACATATATATATTTAGTACAGATATTTATACACATTCCCTTTAAAATATGGAATAAGACAGAGACACTACTATTACAAATAATTATTAACCTTGTATGAGACGTCTTGGTTAGTGTCATAAGAAAATATTCATAAAAACAAGGGGGTGGTCTATGTATTATTGTGACTGCTCAAAATGCTACTAGATGTTTAAGTAAGAAGTGGCTCTTCTCCCTGTCAAAAGTAAACTCGGCACCTGATATCATCCCTTCAGGTCTAGTTTATGATGACGGCAATGATAATGATGACAGTGATTGCTATTATCTTTTATAGACAAATCATCATCATCATGTTTTATAGACTAATCTTATATCAGAGAAGCTCAAAAACCAAACATTTCTGGAACTTCAGGTGGTGGTATAATCCTTTCCTGACCAGATCTTATTTGTCATTAACACCTGAAATAAAATCCATGTTCATGTTGCCTTTTCCAGAACCCAGAAGAGATATTATGTGCCATGTGATATAAGATCCTACTACTTCAAATTCTGAATTATATGCTACATATGGCCCTGAGAATTTCATATATGTGACCTATTAAAGCAAACACTTATTGATAATATATTTTAGTTTATATAATTCTCACAATGGTGCTATGAGATAGATATTATTATTATTTCTACTTTTTGTCCTTACCTACAGACTTTATTCAAATTTTGTCTACTTTTCCATTGATGTCCTTTGCAGCAAACAATTCTTTTTTCCTTGCGTGGAATTCAATCCTAGATCACAAGTTGCATTTATTTCTCATGTCTCTTTAGTCTCCTTTAATTTAGAACAATTCCTATTCCTCATTTTTTCTTGTCTTTAATGACATTTTTGAAGAATATGTATATTATTTTGCAAAATGTCCCTCATGATTTCCTCATGCTTCTGCTCATGTATTTCTAGTAGGAGTACCACAGAAGTGACGTCATGTTCTTTTTAGTGCATCATATCGTGGTGTCTATTTATCGCATTACTGGTGATATCAACTATAATCACCGGGATAAAGTAGTATATATCAAGTTTCTCCACTATCATCATTAATAGTGATATCTTGTGTGTACATGTGTAGGGGAGTGTCTGTGTAAATATACTGTTTCTCACCATGTTTTCAACAATTAGCTTTATCATCCATAGATGATTCTTTCTGAAGCAATTATCACTCACATGATCGTCAAGCAGTGATTTTCTAATTCCATCATTGATTCTACATTTGTAAGTTGGAATTCTACCATAAAAACAAAAAAGAAAGCATTTTCTTCTCTTGCTGTGGCTTCTATTAAAAGTCTTTTAAACATCTCACTACTTCTGCTATATGCATATACATATTTTACGCCTTCCAAGCACCCGATGAATTTCTGATGTGTTATGTCCCTTTTCGAAGTCCTTGTAGAGTTTCCTGGATGATTGCTTAGTTGAGTGCTCAGTAATCCCACCTGGGAGAGTCCTGTTTGGTCCCAGAGACCTATGGAAGTTCAGGAAAAAACTTTGGAACCAGAGAAATATGTCTCCAAGTTGCTTCAGTCTCTTTCTCTCTGATTGACCTTAATCAAATTATCAAACTTCTCATCGTCTCACTATTATTCCTGTCTGTTTGAAGGCAGAAACCAAGTCTTTATTCCACTTGTAGCTGCACAAGTAAACCTGCAGTTAGTATCTGCTGAAATGAACTCCACCAGTCCTCCCTTATCCTTGCGGGATATGTTCCAAGACCCCCAGTGGATCCCTGAAGCCATGAATAGAAACTACCCCAATTGCCTTCAATCAGAACACTTTTCTGTTCATGTGTTCCACCCAGAAATTTAATGCCTTTCCATCTTAACCAAGCCTTCATCATACACCGTGATTGCAGCTTTTGCAGTTTAAAATACAACAGCAAAACTAGCATGAAATTATTTTTCCTTCTCCACAATTTCACTGATAGAAGACTCATTCTTACTGTAGAACTTAGCAACCTCAATATATGATTGTTTTTTTTTTTCTTACTAAGTTGAGAAAGTAAACCTTTTCCATAAAGGAAGCACTTTACAGCTTCTCTTTGGCATATCTGAATTGTCAGCTTACCACTCTTGTGCTTCAGGGCCATTATTATGTAAAATAAGTGTGACTTTGTTACCAAACCCACAAGTCGGGTCTGGCCAGGTCCAATTGCTTGCTGTATGTTTGCTCGATGCACAGAAAGCCAATTACTGAAACAGTGAGGATTGACAAGGAAGAAAGGTAATTTGTTACAGATGATGTCACCTGGGAGATGGGAGAAATGCCTCAAATCCATCTCCCCAACCAACTGATGTTAGGGGTTTCTACAAGGGGTTCAAGAAGGTGGCTACACATATTGGGGCAGGTTGTGTTGAAAACAACATGTGCTGGAGATCTTACGCAGAAGTCACAAGATAGTGATGGATGGTAAGTGTTGGTTGTTATCCTGCAAAGAGTCTGCTTTTTCTGGGCGACAACTCAAAAGGAAAAAAGGGTTAGTTAAACAGAAAGATTATAACATTCTGGTCATTGAGTGCTACAGGCCTGGGAATCCAAAGCATAAGAAAGCTATGGAGAAAGCGTATATGGGGGGTTGTCATTTTGTGTTTGTTC
>CAUYSK010001501.1:0-55592 GCA_963575035.1 Avahi laniger | reverse complement strand
TTTTTTTGTGGTTTCCTTGTGATGGTTATCCATTTTTCCTTGCATATCATTGAGCTTACTTATAAACCATGTTTGGAATTCTTCTCCTGTCATTTTAGTATTCTGGGCCTGGTTAGTGTTCATTGCTAGGGAGCTGGTATTTCTCTTTGGGGGTGTGCTTTCCATTTTATTTTTCATACTTCCAGATATCTTTCGCTGGGTCCTTCCCATCTGGATCCGCTGTTACTTTTGTTTTGTTCTGTCACTAGAGGGAGCCGCTAGTATGTTGTCCAGGATTCTCTTGATGGCAGGGGTTACTTGGGGGGCCGTTAGTAGCTGACTGGAGGCAGGAATGTGGTGGAACCGGATGACCTGTATCGGTCTGACGAGGAAAGTCACTGGGCTGTCAGCTATTGGTCAGTGCCAAATCCCCAGGGACTGGTGCTTGTCACAGAGGGGGAGTGGCTCTTTATGACTCTCTGCTGCAAGCTCGGAGGCTGCGCAGAAGGCTCTGACCGGGGGGAGGGGCGCTCTATCGGGCTGCCCAACGCCTCAGTGCTTTCAGCCTCCGCAGGCGTCCTCCCCTTACATGCAAGGAGGCACTCAGAATTCACCGCTCCAAGAAACGGTTTGGCCAAGTGACCTTAGGTCCCGGAAGGGGAGAGCTCACTGCCAGAGTTTCCAGGCTAGGGGAAGGGAGCCGTTCTGGGAGTCAGTCGAGTCACCAGGGTGCTCTGCCATTGTCTCCTTTGTGTCTTCCTCCCCCAGTCTTACGCCAGTCCCACAATAGCTCTCGCTTCTACTGGCCCACCCTGAGCATTCCCAGTTGCCAGCGGTAGATTCCAGGTTAGAGTCCTCTACTCAGTAATCACCTCCCCTTTCAGGACCCACTGGGTGCCAGAGACCAGCTTCCTGAGTCCTAGCTGCCTTCAGGGTATGTTCCTGGCACGGAGCTCCGGGAAGTTCAAGATGCTTCCCGCTCGCGTCTCCTCTCCACAGAGTCCCACGTTTCCAGACCCAATTCTACATCCACTTCACACAAGCCCCTGCCTCTCGGAGGGCTTGTAAGTCAGTGGGGAAGCTAGACTGTCCCGTGCGGGACTTGTCCCGGTATACTTACTGTCCAGGCTGGCACCGGGGTCGCACGCTCCTCTCTCTATTGTCGTCTGTCCGCACTTTCCAGGTTTTGTATTCCTATCTCCTGTTATTCTTTTTCCTGATTTGTGTGTTCCCCGCTGAATCTGCACCGATTCCCCTCGCTGTTTTTGTGGGAGAGCGATCCGATCATGTGTAGCAGACCGGGATCTACGTCTCCCTCTCTGGAAGCAGGGATCCGGGAGGCTACCATAACTCCGCCATTTTCTTCCCCCCCCATGCTTAGTTTTTTGAGTGTTTTTATCATGAAAAGGTGCTGGATTTTATCAAGTGCTTTTTCTATGTCTATTGAGATAATCATAGATAATCATCTTTGTTTTTGCTTCTGTTTATGTGGTGAATTATAATACATTTATTGATTTGCATATGTTAAACCATCCCTTGCATCCCTGGCATGAAACCCATTTGATCATGGTGAATTATCTTTTCGATGTGCTGTTGAATTCAATTTGTTAGTATTTTGTTTAGGAGTTTTGCATCTATGTTCATAAGGGATGTCAGTCTATAGTTTTCTTTTTTGTTGTGTCCTTTCCTGGCTTTGATATCAAGGTGATACTGGCTTCATTGAATGAATTAGGGAGGATTCCCTCCTTCTCAATGTTACAGAATAATTTCCGTAGGGTAGGTACCAGTGTTTTTTTTGTTTGTTTTTTTGTTTTTGTAGGTCTGGTAGAATTCGGCTGTGAACCCAGCTGATCCGGGGCTTTTGTGTTGTTGTTGTTGGGAGATATTTTTGTTTCTGCTTCAATCTCACTGTTCGTTATTGGTCTATTCAGGATTTCTATTTCTTCCTGATTCAGTCTTGGAAGGTTGTGTGTTTCCAGAAATTTGTCCATTTCCTCTAAGTCTTCTAGTTTGTGTGTGTAGAGGTTGTCACAGTATTCATGGATGTCTTTTTATGTTTCTGTGGTATTAGTTTAATGTCTCCTTTTTCATTTATGATTCAGTTTATTTGCATCCTTTCTCTTCTATTTCTGGTTAAATGGGCTAGTGGTCTCTCAATTTTGTATATCTTTTCAAAGAATCAACTTTTTGTTTCATTGATCCTTTGTATTATTTTATTGCCTTCCATTTTGTTTAGTTCTTCTCTGAGCTTTAGTATTTCTTTTCTTCTTCTGGCTTTGAGTTTGGTTTGTTCTTTTTCTAGTTCTTTGAGATATGACATTAGGTTGTTAATTGGTGATCTTTCTTTTTGAGGTAGGCATTTAAGGCTATGAATTTTACCCTTAGGACTGCCTTTGCTGTATTCCATAGATTTTGATAGCTTGTGTCCCCTCTGTCATTCAGTTTGAGGCATCTTGATTTGCATCTTAATTTCATCATTGACCCAAAGATAATTCAGCAGCAGGTTGTTTAATTTCCATAATTTTGTATAGAATTGAGTGTTCCTCTTGCAATTGATTTCTAGTTTTATTTCACTGTGGTCTGAGAAGATACATGGTATTATTTTGATTTTTTTGAATTTGCTAAGACTTGTTTTGTGGCCTAACAAATGATCAGTCTCAGATAATGTCCAATGTGCTGATCATTTTTTTTAACTTTAGCCATTTTGATAGGTGTGTGTTGATATTTCAATGTGGTTTTAATTTGTACTTCCTTAATCACTGATGATGTTGCACATCTTTTCATGTGCTTATTTCCATTTTTATATTCTCTTTAGTAAAATGTCTCTTCATATCCCTTGCTCGATTTATTATTGGATTGCTTGTTTTTCAAGTTGGAAGCTCTTTATATCTTCTAAGGAACAAGCCCATTGTTGGCTATGTGGTTTTCAAATATTTTCTCCCTGTCTGTGGCACATCTTTTCATTCCCTTAACAGAGTCTTCTACAGAGCAAAAGTTTTTAATTTTAATGTGGAAAATTTATCAATTTTCCTTTTGTGAATCATACTTTTGGTGTCAAATCTAAGGACTTGTTGCCTAGTCCTAGATCTCCAATATTTTCTCCTACTTTTTTCTAGAAGTTTTAGAGGTTTAAGTTGTACATTTAAGTCTGTGATCCATGTTGATTTAATTTGTGTATCAGCTATGAGGTTTAGGTTGAAGTTCCTTTTTTTTTCAGTATATGGACGTCCCCCACATCTTAAATAATAATTTAAGAGCATTTGTACCTTGCACATGGAGATCCAGTTGCCTTAGCACCAACTGCTCCAGTTCAAGGCTATCCTTTGTCCATTGAATTGGCTTTGCACCTTTGCCAAAAATCAGTCGAGCATATTTTTGTGGATCCACAACCTTTTATATCATGTCATGATTCCTTATACACCCATTTTGCACTGTTTCAGAAGCTGATTTTCTTAGTCTGAGTTGTATTCAATCTTTCTTGCTGTGTCTCTATATTTGAAAGTAGAATAGCTACCTGCAGGAGATGCTGAGTTGCAAAGTATAACAATGCTTCAATAAGCGTTTCCTTATATGAAATCAGCCTACCATCCTTTTCAATGTTTATAAACCACATACAATTTATCTGCCCACAGGCACAGCTTTTATTCATCTCTGTATAGGAGTAGGTAAATATACCCTACTTTAAACAAAATTATGGCTCGTAAAATTTGCCTTCTTCAAGCGCCCTCTAGATCTTATCTTTCTCACCTTCCCTTCACCCAATCCCTTCAGCCCTTTTGTTAGAGCCTTGTAGTCTGAAGGGGGAAAACTAAACACTTATGTACATTTCTTGATTGAATACATTGATACTCACTTATACTTAAATGGTGCATATACCATTACATTTATACTTTAAAGCATTTTATTTTTGGTGAGGGGCAGTGGTAAAGTCATTTCACGAATCAATAAACAGTCATATTTTTTTCCTCTGGTGATCTGAGGGGCACTGGGCATGGTGGGTTGGAAGGAGAATTGCTGGGACCCCATCAGGCTTATTTTCCTGTACCCCCAACATTAGTCCTAATATTTATTTAGCGTTCCATTTGTGAAATTTATAAGTAATTTTGTACAATATTAAAATATAATCCTCATGGCCATCGTGAGGTATTATTTTACCCAATTTAGGTAGATAAAGTCCAAAAACTGGAGATGCTAATTTTAATCTCAAGGCTCAGATGAACTCAACTGAAGTCTTCTGCCTTCAGATCTAACATTTGCTTCTCTCTAACAAGCAAAAAGTCCTGACACGCTAGGCTAATTTGGACATAAGAGATGAGAAACTCTGCCTGTAGCCTCCCCGCCTCTACCTCCTTCCTCTGGATTTCCTAGAAAGATGAACTTTCCAGGAATTCTCACTCTGGGAACACTGGGGCCCACCCTACTCAGAACTTTCCTTATGCTATTCAATAGCACTTTCTGCAATGACAGAAATGTTCTTATCTGTGCTGCCCAATACGGTAGCCACAGACACATGTGGCTACTGAATACTTGAAATGTGGTACTGCAGAGGAATTGAATTTTAATGACAATAAATTAAAATTTCAATTTGAATAGCTATATACGGCCAGTGGCTACTGTACAGAACATCATGTTCTAGACCTTCCCCTGTCTTCCCATCCTCATCCACTGAGCACAATTTGGGTGCCTCTTCCTTTCCCACCATTTCTGATCATAACCTGTTCCCTAGACTTACATTAATATAATTAAGTATTTTTAAATTTAATTATTTTATTGAAGTGTTTAATAATCTCATCATTATTAATCTCCCTTTTCTGACATTATGAAGCTTATTATTTCCGCCTCTGGTAATAAAGTGTCTGATGAGAAAAGTGAGAAACGTTCTTTTGGATCTCATTTCATCGCTATTATTTTCAAATTAAAATACAATTTTCCTTTACTTTCAGGTTCCTGATGTTCAGCCTTTCATTGTTCCCTCCTCCCACTCCAACACCTGCCTCTGAAAACCTTATTCCCCAGGATGTTCTTCTCCAACGGGGGCATCAGCTTTGGCATCCTGCCTTGACGAATGTGAATATTGCCTTGTGTCCCCTCAGGTGGAAGCATCTATTACTCCATGTTTAGTAAAGCCACTTCTTCAAGTCTATTTCCTCCTCCTTCCCGTAACACTACTCTGTCTCCTCTCATTCCATCGTCACTCAAGTCTTTGTGCCTTGTCCGTAGACTTACTTTCTATCCCAAGGCCCATCCCCATCCAAGTGCCCTCGTGACTCAGCAGGATGACACATCTGAGGCTCAACTGCTTTACCCGGCCCATCCCCTCAACTTCGAGGATTCCCACTGTCACTTCAGCTCAGCTACTATGTGTCAGCTGTTTCCGACAAGCTGGTTGTCACTCCAAAGTACACTTATGAAATTCTGAAACTGAAAACATTCCAACCTCTGATTTTCACCTCCTACACGTAACACCTGTGTTTTCACCTTCGTTTTCTGATTCAGCCCCTACATCTGTTGTTTAATGCATGGAGACTTCCAGGCCCTGGCACTCATCCTTTAGGCTCCATCTAGCTTCATCTCCTCTACTGGGCAGCTTAGAGTCTGTCATCTACCATTTCAGTTACTTGCTTGCCAATAACCTCAACACCTCTGATCACATTCATCTGGTGAGCTTGGTTCAGCCGAACTGCCTGCTTCACCTGTCACATACCTGTGCCATAACTGCTGCTGGAAAAGTCACCCTATCAGCTGGTGGTGTCATGAAGTCATGGTTCTACAACTTCGGCAGGGCCGGCAATCCTGCCAGGCAGCCTCCCTGTGCTCCTGGTCACTCCACATCCCCTTCCTGGTGGTCCCCACTCTCCTGGGGCACTCCTCCAGCCCGTGGTTTCAGTGACTGGGAACTGATGAGGCCCGAATCTATGTCTCCCCCACAAATCTCCCTCCTAAGGGCAAACACACCGTGTCCAAAGGGTATCCAGCCGCTTCTGTCCCAGAGCTGCTTCCCCTGTGCCCCCAGTCTTGGCGGATCAGGTGCCTGACCGTCAGTGTACACGACAGAGTTCCAGTCATCCCTCCAGCCCTCCCTGGTCCTCACTCTTCCCATCAAGTCACCAAATCCTTTAGATTTTCCATGGCATTGCTCTCAAAATGTTCCATCTTTTCACCCCAACAGTCAAGATCACAAGAACTTTAATAGAACTCTCTCCCCTTCTGCTGTGCTCTCAGTCAGATGCAGGCAATTATTTTTAATACATCGTCTTTCTCAGAAACAGAGATTACTACATCCTCAACTGAAATTCCCCAGTGATCCTCATTGCCATTGGAACCAAGTTCACGTCCTCCACCCTCAGCACCCGACTCTGGCTTGTCTCTCTGTCCCCACCGTGTGCTTCTCCTTCAGCCCTTTAACTATACAAGTGATAACTGGGCCACTCTGAGCCTCTTTTCTTTCCCATCTGCGACACGCTTTCTGTGGCTGTTTTTCCCTTGTGCTGCTCATGCCACCAGAAATATCTTTACTTTCCATTTTTTTCCTGGTGGGTGCTTATTGCCATCTACGTACAAAAATTCACGGGGCCAGACAAATACATTGTGAGAGTCATTCTATAAGAGAACTGGCCAGTGTTCTCCAAAATGTCCATCTGATGAAAGAGAAATAAACCTGTTCTAGATTGAAGAGAACTAAAGAGACATGAGGACTAAATGCAGCATGAGGTCCTGGGCTGATTCCTGTCCTAAAGGAGAGAAGATGTCATGAGGAAGGGTTGGGCAATTAAAGAGAGAAGAACATGGACTGCAGATCAGACAAAGGTTTTGCATCAATGTTAATTTCCTGTTTTTCATAACTATACTACTGTTCCAATAGAGATTATCTTTGTTTTTTGGAAATACACACTGAAGTATTAAAGGGTAAAGGAGCATGATATAGTCAACCTATTCTCAGATAGCTCAGAAAAAAATGTTACACATACAATTACATGTTTATATGTATTTATATAAGGTTATATATGTGTGTGTACATGTGCATACATAAACAGCGTATGTGCATATGCACACACAGAGACAGAGAAAGGAGAAAATGATTGAACAAATGTGGCAATAGATTAAATTTGGTGAATTTTAGGTAAAGGTTATAGGAGATCTGTGTATTATTTTTGTGATTTTTCTGTAATTATTTTACCAAAAAAAGTTAAAAAGGAAGTTCTAGGATTCTCTGATTTCCAGTTTTGTAACTGTTGTTGAACAAATGTGAGGTATTCTATTCTCATCATTATTTTTGGTACATAAGAGCTAAAATTAAAAGGTATCATTGAAGTTCCAATATAAAAAATTTATTTAAAAAACTGCTGGGTAAAAGCCAGAAAAATAGACTGTAAATGTAACTAATCATATGCAATTTTTAGGCAAAATCTGGGTATATAAAAAGTTATATTAACACTGGATGATGAAACAGTTAAAAGACTTTTACATGATTTAATTTTCTTTATTATTATTTGGTTTTTTTCCTAATTTACTACTATAAATGTGTACAAGTTGGTTAATAAAGGTGAAAATAAGTTTTAGGTGCTTTAACATTGAAAAAATAAAGAAAAGAGAGCCCACAGGCCCATCCCCCTATAGCTTCGGCTGATGGATGTGGGAGTAGGGTGTGTTTAGACAGGGCCCTCTTTGGGAGTGTCTTAGACTACTTGGTTGTCCATGTACCTAAGTAGTGTGATTACGTCTTCTGTAGAGAAAGAAATATTCACAAAAATCTTGTGGGTTTAAAAATTTTGACAATTTTCCACGTCTCTTTTCCTTATTTCCATCACTTTCCCAATAAAACAGCAATTGTGGCCTTTGTCCAGTAAGGACATAATTTTGTATCTCAGTAGATCGTGACCAAATTATATGACCCTATGCCAAATCTCAAAAACCCTAAATTCTGGATTGTATATTGTAGGTTTTTTGAGGGAAAGAATCCTATCTCTTTCTTTCTTTTTTTTTTAATTTCAGGATATTATGGGGGTACAGATGTTTAGGTTATGTATGTTGCCCTTGAAATCCTACCTCTTTCAATCTCTGTTGAGTACCTGGCACATATTTATTTTTAACAAATATTTTATGCAGAAATAGCATCATTCTAACCCATCTTGCCTCAACTGAACATTTTATGCTCCTTTTAATTTGATTGTCAACTTTAGTGTAGCATTGGACCTTGGGTCTAGTAATAAAATTATAATCCGGTATTGCTCATTTATCAAATCTGATATTTCTGGTCTGAAGCCCCTTCCACGTGTATTCCCCAAGCACCTGGTACCTCTTTCTGTTACTGCATTGATCACAATGTTGCAATGGCCTATACACTAGTTGGCACCAACCTCCTAGCTCTAGCCCAAGACACCATCAGCCCCTTGAACCATTTACCTACGTTTCTGGAATGCAGTCTTGCACAGAGTAGACTTTCAAAAGGTGTTTCCTCTTGTTGATAAATCTAATTCAACATCTCTATTTTACAGATGAAGAAATAGAGACTCTCGATGGTTAAACATCTTGTTCAGGGTCACACAACTGAATATCCAAAGACAGAAAGAAGAACCCAGACTTCTTACTTGGTGGCTGTTCTTTCTTTTATAATATAATTCTGTTCTTTGTTTTGAACATACGCCTACATTCATAAGCACAGAAATGTTTGGTCTAGGACAACAGCAGTAGCGAGTGTGAGAACTGCTGATTTTATCTCAGCGGTCCCACTTGATTTCTGCAATCTCAGGGTCTCCTCTGATCCTGCATAGTCGTAGGCAGTTTCTTTCCACCTAACACTGTTCCTTCTATCTTCTGATCTCAGCAGGAGCTCAACTATGACCTTTTTACTTACGCATGACTGGTTCCTTATTGTTCATTAATTCTCTAAATTTTCACTGGAATTGGATTCCAATGATGGGTTTCTTGTGCTATCTGCATTTGTTTTCTTTACAAGGAAAAAGACTAGTGATGGCAAATTCGGGGATGGAAGAAGGTGCAAAGGCCTTCATCAACTAAACGACTTCTTCATAACCTTAGCAGGCAATTATGACAGGAATCATTAGCTTCTTGCTAATATCCAGTCCACACTTTTAATAATAGGATGCACCATTTCAGCTGGTCATGTGAAGGTTCAGCAAAGACTCCACTGTGCAGCTGCCCTAAGCAGCAGCAGCTGAGGGTGGCTATATGACTAATGCTAAACCATGGAATGGAAATGGAACCAGTATCTGCAATACTATTTCCTTAAAAAGGAAGAATATGCTCCCACCTTTCTCTCTTTCCCCTCATGCTAGCTGTAATTCCAGTATGTTGCTGCTGGACAGAACAGTCACCTTCAGTGTGAAATGGTAGGTGTGTGACAGGATGTCAGAGCAGTGAGATACAAGGAGCCTGAATCCTTGAGGATGGTCCACCCCTATACCAGCTCTGGACCACTTATCCTGACTTTTGCATGAAAGAGAATACATTTCTATTTATCTGTGTCACCATTATTTTGAGTTATCTGTTACAACGGGCAAATTGATAGTCTATGAAATACAATCTTCATTTAATGCTATTCAGTCAAAGTCTTAATAGATTTGTGGAATATGAAATAATAAAAATGGAATAAAACATTAACTAAAACTCTCGAACAGAAAGTGAATACATGTGATCAATAAATCTACCTCATTTATAAGCTAGTCAATAGCAGACAGATAATTAGTATTTATGTTCTATGGAGCAATTTTATTATCTTGTTTTGGAAATACGCTTAGAAGAAAAAGTCCTAATCAAAAAGAATATTGAAGTTCAGTCAATGCCAAAAAAACACACCCTGTGAAGGGTCAAATCCACAAGTGTCTTATTCCTATGTCAATGACCTTATTTTACACATACATAACTTTGGTCCCTTATTTCCCACCATGTCTTCACACAACCCATTGCTCCATCTAAACGAAATCATTTACAGTTTGATGCAGGAATCATTTAATATATTGTTGTTGCTTCTTCATCCCTGTTACTAGTACAGAGTAGGTGCTCAATTAATATCTATGGGGCAAATAATTCAACAATTCTTTGCTGTGGTATACCTTCTTCCCATCTCTTAATGTCTCAGTATTATTAATACTAAAGTACAAGCCTCAGAATCCATCTCCTCCAAGAAATATTCTCTGACATTCTCAGCTGGAAAAGACCTCATCTTCCTATGACTTCTCATAATACTTTCCTGTCTCTCTCATGTCTATATTCTATTATAGAAATTCATATTTATCTCCTCTTGCTCCCTAGTGGAGCCTGAAAGCAATGGAGGAAGAGAAGCCATCCCTCTGTTTCTTCCTTGTATGGCCAACACAATATCTTATACTTAGTATTAGCAGTATTGACACATATCTTAATATATCATATGAAATATATATAATTTGCAGATATAGTTTTATCATGAATAATGTCAAGTGGTTTTATTTATTAGTCATGAAGAGACAACAATAAACAAAAAGAAAAACATTAGTTTAACAATTTTTTATTGACTTCTTAAGGTGCAAAGGGATGCTGTATTAAACGAAGTTCATTATGGAAATGTGGTTGGGTATTTGAATGAATTTCTCTACTTGGATATTGAGAGTTAAATCTTTCCCCCATGGTACTAAGACAGATTTGTGTCATCAACTGCAGAATCACAAACAAAGGATATAAATACTCAGCTATTAAGCAACTAAAGCAGGTGTCCAAGTGATAGAAGCGTGCTAAGAAATATTAGAAGAATAAAGTTGCCAAATCTTGAGATACTGGGTAAAAAGATTGAACAGGTCAGGAGATAGGGAAGGAGCAAGGAAACAAGCATAAAGCACATCAGGATGTTTCAGGGACCCAGAGTCAGCCGTTAATTGCCTCTCTTCTGATGCCATCTACTGAGGATTGCCAATCACCAGATATTGTCTGCCTGTTTTCAAGTTGGAGAGATGCTCCTCTTGTGCTCCAAAGTTTTCCCAGTATTCCCTACCTCAAGCCCATTCAGCCAGTCCAGGGAAGATGACCATCATTCATGTGGCAAGATGGAAGAGATCAGTGTATCTGCTGAGAGGTAGGGAGGTGGCAGGGACATGGATATCCTGAGGGGTGATGATGGTATGAAGGAAAAACCAAGCACTTGATCAATATGGGAGCAGTTGGTGTGAAATTTATCCATTCAGGTGGCATTGTAGAGAATACCTATCCCTGTTCAAGAGGTTCTTAAAGAAGATAACTTTTCAATTAAGTCTCTATGAGGATGATAGAGAAGGCTTGGAAGGAAGTTCTAAGAATGGAGAGCAAACTAGCAGAAAGGAGCCAATCATGTGGCAGGAGACCATTAGTGTTGTAAGATTGTGCTAATGGTGGAAAAGAAGAAATAAAGCTGAAGATATGGCAAGGAAAGTTTATGAAGGCTTTCAAGAGATTCTAACAAATCTAAATGTTTATATTTCCGTTTTCCTGTATCTTGGGTATGAAGTATTTCAATGAGTCAATGTTTCAAGATATCAAAACTTAAGATGTTGAGGGGACATTTAAGAAGTTAATCTGATAATGATTGGAATGAACAGCTTAAATTCAGATATATACAAATAAAAAATGAATTGATATAGTTCCTATTTTATTTCCTAACTATTGGTCTAGATTTGCCATATCAAGTTCATTATGACAAAATTAGTCAAATCAACACCTTAAGCTCAAATGTATCATTAAACTCTATACATGCCCATCTACACAGAGAAACAAAAAAAATTAGTGTACATTTAGTATATAAAAGACTTCTTTAGGACAATGGCTTAAAATAGGATTTTCTCCTAAAAAATGGGTAAAGCTTTTCTACTTTCCTCCTAAGGCAAAACAGATGTCTGTAGCTTTACTACAATACTATAATTTTAATAAATAAATCATATAAAGCATTTATTTAATAATATATAAAGTGTTCTTTAGATTTTTAAACAGCTATAAAGGATAAAATTTATGTGACTTCATTTAGAGTTTTCCCCCCAGAATGTAGCCAGTTAATCTTATCCAAAAAAAAGAGAATTTCTTATACTAATTTTATCTTATAAGTGCTATTGAAAAAATTACTACAACTGAACATTTATAATTTCACTTTTGTTCCTTCTTATAAAAGGGCTTGTATTAGACTATATGGATTTTAAAATAAAACATAAAAAATGATAGTTTTCAACACTAATGAGTATGTTCTCTAACTATAATAGAATTGACTTGAAATCAGAAACAGGAAGATAGAGAAATGTCCAGACATACGGAAACTAAGCAACACACACTCCTAAATAATCCATGGATCAAAAAGAAAGTTTCAAGAGAAATCAAAAAATATAGAGAGCTGAAAGAAAATGAAAATACTGTATTTCACAATTTATAGGACATAGTTAAAATGGTGCTGAGAGAGAAATTTATAGCACTAAAAGTTCGCATTAGGAAAGGAGAGTCTCAAATCAATAATTTGTGCTCCTACCTTAAGAACCTAGAAAAAGAAAAGCAAAATGAACCCAGAGCAAGCTGAAAGAAGAAAATAATAAAAATTAGAGCAGAATGCAATGAAATTGCAAACATAAAAAGATTAGAGCAAATCAATAAAATGGAGTTGGCTTTTTGAAAGGATCAATAAAACTGACCAACCTCTATCAAAACTGACAAATCAAAAAAGAGAGAAAACACAAAATATCAATATCAGGAATGAAACAGGTGACATGACTACAGACCCTATAGACATCAAATCAATAAAAGGGAATGGTTCAAACAATACTATATACGTAAACCTGACAACTGATGTGAAATGGACCATTTCTTTAAAAAACATAAACTACTATAACTCTTATGAAATAGGTTATTTGAAGACCCCTATAACTATCAATAAAATTGAATTCATAATTTAAAGACTCTCCAAAAAGAAATCTCCAGATGGTTTTATTGGCTCGTTTAAAGAACTAGCATCATTTCTACACAATCTCTTTCAAAATATGGAAGAGAACACTTTCCAGTTTATTTTATAAAGCTAGTATTATCCTGATACCAAAACTAGACAGAGAAGTCACACATAAAAAAGATAGTTCAATACCCCTCATGAATATAGACTCAAAAATGCTTAAGAAAATATTAGCAAATAGAAGTAAGCAATGTATGTAAAAATTATATACCATGATAAATGGGGTTTATTTCAGAGATGCAAGATTGTTTCAATATTTGAAAATCAATCAATATAATCCATCTTTATAGGCTAAAAAAGAAGAATCACATGATCATATCAAATGATGCACAAAAAGCATTTGACAAAATGCAACACTCATTCATGGTTTAAAAAAAAAATCCACCTCAGAAAAACAGGCCTAAAGAAGTACTTCCTCAGCTTGATAAGAAGTATCTACAAAAAAATCTATTAGTCCCTATTTGCAGATGACACAATCATCTACACAGTACCTTTCAAAGAATCTACAAACAATAACCACCACCACCACCCTCCTGGAACTAAGAAGTCAATTCAGCAAAGTTGCAAGATACAAGATAACACACAAAACTCAATTGTGTTTTCCGCATATTAGCAATGAACATCCAGACACTAAAATTAACATTATTACCTTTTATAATCACTCAAAAAAATAAAATACATGTAATTCTAATGCAAGGTATAAAATTGTATGCTAAAAACTACAAGATCCTAGTGAAAGAAATCGAAGATCTAAATAAATTGAAAGATACACTATGTTGGTGAATTCGGAGACTCCGCATAGTAAAGATGTCAATTCTTTCAAATTGACACACAGTTTTTATAAAATTTCTATAAAATTCCCAGAAAAATTGCCCATAGATATGAAGATCATTCTAAATTTTTATATAGAAAGATGAAGGAACTAGAATAGCTAAAACAGATTTGATAATGAAAAATAGAGAGGACTCAGTTTGCACAACTTTAAGAGTTGTTTTATTACATACACAGTAATCAAGACTGTGTGATATTGGTAAGGAGTAGACACATAGATCAATGAAACAGAACATAGAATCGAGAAATAGACTCATGCAAATATGTTCCATTGATTTTTGACAAAGGTACAAAAAAAACTCAATGGAGGAAAGAGCCTTTCAACACGTGGCGCCTGGAAAACCAACTGGCCGCCTGCAAGCAAAAGGTAAACTTCAACCTAAATCTCACATTTTATATACAAATAAATTGAAAATGAATCCAAGTTTTAAAGGTAAAACATAGTAAAAAAGCATAGGAGAAAACCTTCAGGATCCAAGTCTAGGCAAAGGGTACTATGATTTGACACCAAAGGCATGATCCATAAAGGAAGATTAACAAATTAGATTACATCAAAATTAAAACTTTTTCCCTACAAAAGACCTTGTTAAGGGGATGAATACAAGCCATGGGCTGGGAGAAAATATTTACAGACCATATAGCTAACAAAGGACTAGTATTTAGAATATATAAGGAACTTTCCAAACCCAACAATAAAAATAAACAAATAGATAAACAATACAATTAGAAATTGAACAAAAACATGAAAAAACTTTCCATCAAAGAGGATACACAGGTGACAAATACACACATGAAAAGATGGTAAAAATCGCTCGTCCTTAGGGAAAGGCAAATTAAAACCACAATGGGATATCACTAAACACCTATCAGAATGGCTAAAACAAAAAGTAGTGACAATACTAAATACTGGTTAGGATGCAAAAAAACCCTGAATCACGCATACATTATAGGTGGGAATATAAAATGGCAGAGTTACTGTGAAAAATAATTCGGTAATTTCTTATAAAACTAAACTTGCAACTTCCATACAACCTAGCAATTACACTCTTAGGAATTCATCCCAGGAAAATTAAAACTTATGTTCATACATGTTCATAGCAGTTTTATTCATGATAGTAAAAAAATTGAAACCATCCTGGTATCTTTCAACAGGTTAACCAATGGTCAATGCATTGTGGTACATCCACACCACGGCATACTACTCAGCAGTAACAGCAAACTGCTGACGCCCACAGTAACCTGTGGGATCTCCAGACCACTATGCTCAATGAAAGAAAAAAGCCAATTCTCCAAAGTTACATGCTGTGTAATTCCATTTACACAACATTCTTGCAAAGAGAAGAGATTAGTTGTTGCCAGGGTCTAAACTGGGGGTGACAGTGGAAGGAATTGAGTGTGGCTACAAAAGGACAACATGAGGGAATATCCTTGTATTGGGGCATTATTCTCAAGCTTTGAAGATGTTAGCATCAAGGAAGACTGGGTAGAGGATACAAGGATTTCTCTGTGTTATTTCCTACAACTGCATGTCAATCTACAATTTTTCCAAATAAAAAAATTGCATTAAAAATATAACAGAGAAAAAAGGGCAGTTGGAGGAACCTTTGCTTTGAAAAAAATTTGCTCTACACTGAGCTTAAATATTCCCTTAGCATAAAATTCATTATTATTTGGCACACTAGAAGGATAAGCCTGAAATTACATTTGTAAGTGAATTAAAATATCTGGTTTCACTCCAGAAAGTACCTTTAGGATTCACTGTAGAAGCTACTACTTTGAAATTTTTAAGCATAAAGTTCTTAAGTGAATTAAATGAATTTTACATCCCTTACATTTCTTGGCAACATCTTTAGCTATTATTTTTTAATTACCGCAAAATAGCAAAGCCTAAAATTAAGTCACTAGGCATTGTAGTCTTCACCAACAATGGAGCTCTTTCCCCAAGCCCTTGAAAGCTGAATTGCAATCTTTGTGTAGGACTGAATACTGAATGTCCCCGTGGTGGGGACACATTGCCTCTGAAAACAGATAGAATGCCCCATAATCTTCTTAGATACAGAGGAGGAAAAGAAGGAGGGGTGTGTCTTGTGCAAAGTAAATTCAGTTCAGGTTTTAATAGTGAGTCAGCATTCCTTTTTTCCGTGCTAACTTGGGTTTCCTGCTCAGAGAAGCATCTTTTTAAAATTTTCTCATAGCAGGTAAAAAGCAAACAACATACTTCTCTCCAGCGGTGCATCTAATTCCCTCAAGCAAAGCCTCAAAGGAATGGCGTTTTGTATAAGGCCCTCAGGGAGAAAGGGGATGGGGAAAGGAAGAAAGAAAAGGAGGGCGGAGAGGCTATTCCCCTTTCCCCAAAGGGCCAGCTACCTGCAAGTCTGCAAAGAAAGCCTCTGGTGAGAGATTGGGCTGGCTCTGTTAGGACAACAGGGACTGGTGAGCAGACAGCACAACTCAGCATGGTTTCCAAGATTCCCCTCTCTCATTAGGCTCAAGATTTTCTTGTGTTTCAGGTTCCCTCTGGAATCCTGAGCCCTTTTAGGAGAAGTTGAGCCATCTTGGATACGGGGATTCCTCATGCCTATAACTCACCCACACACTGGTTTTAGGAGATGAACCTGAAGCCTCTACTCTGCAAATGTGCTTAGATTGAAACTGATTTTCTAACCATGACTTTGAGCATAACAGTCCCATACAAGGTTGCCCTTTTCAAATTCTCTAGCAACCACAGCCTGATTACTAACTATACAGATCATGTTCCAATTTCTGGTGCTTCAAATCTGACTATTTATAAAATTATTTGTAAAAGATTATTTTATATTAATTATAAAATTATTTATAAAAGATCAAAAGATCTTTTAGTGGTTGAAAGTAGTGATTTGTTCCTGTATTTTCTTTAAATTTAAAATGTTTCCTTGGTTATTGAAGGTTTTTTTCCCCTCCAAGAACTATTTAACTCATTTGACACTTAAATTTCCAATCTCAAAGTACACTTCTCTTCTACACTTTTAGTGGTCTGCAGGAAACCAAAAAGTAAGATCCTCTAACCAACCAGATTTAGTCTGTATAGTTTTCACATTTTACAAACATAGGATGACTGGAATTAATTTACTTTTTAAAAGGCATTACAGCAAGCATATGAAAAACTACTCAACATCACCAATCATCAGGGAAATGCAAATTAAAACTATAATGAGATACCATCTTACACCTGTCAGAATGGTTATTATTAAAAAGTAGAAAAAATAAGAGGTTGTTGAGAATGCAGAGAAAAAGGAAGACTCATACACTGTTGGTGGGAGTGTAAATTAGTACAACCTCTATGGAAAACAATATGGAGATTTCTCAAAGAACACAAAACAGAATTGCCATTCAGTCCACCAGTCCCACTACTGGCTATCTACCCAAAGGAAAGAAATCATTGTATCAAAAAGATATCTACACTATATGTTTATTCAGCACTAGTCTCAATATCAAAGAAATGAAACCAACCTAGTGTCCACCAACAAATGACTGGATGACGAAAGTGTGAGAGATACATGTATACACACACACATACATACACATACACACACACCATGGAGTACTACTCAGCCACAAAAAGAATGAAATCATGTCTTTTTCAGCAACATGGATAGAACTGGAAGCCATCATCCTAAGTGAAATAACTCAGAAACAAAGTCAAATACCATGTGTTCTCGTTTACAAGTGGGAGCTAAATAAATATGGACACAGAGAATGGAATAACAGGTGCTGGAGACTCAGAATGGTTGGCAGGTGGAAGTAGGGTGAAGGATGAGAAGTTACTTGATGGGTACAATGTTCACTGTTTGGGTGGTGGTTATGCTAAAAGCCAAGACTTTACCACCATGAAGTATATCCGTGTAACAAAACTGCCCTTGTACCCCCAAATCTACAAAAATAAAAACAATTTGCTTAAAAAGGCATTAATTTGATCCTGAGCAAAAATCTATATCTAATCAATTCATGTATCTTTCATTAGAAAGTAGACCCTATAACATTTGGCTTGAAATATTTTAAAATCTTGGCCTTTTGAAGAAGGGTTTCCTATTTAACGGGAGGTGGGTGCTGACCACATCTAAGAATTTCCCGATAATGTGCATACTCTGAAAGGATGCACTTGAAGGCTGTGTGAGCCTATGAACAGAGGAAGGGGGCCCAGGCGCCCCGACATCAGCAGCTTTCTGCTGAAGGCACAGGCAGAAGGCGTGCGGGTCTGCTTCCTGGTCCACAAAAGCCGTCAGCCACGCGCCCCGGGAGCTCCGCCAGCCCTGCTGCAAGGATGCTCACTGCGGCCCACTACGGGCTCAACCCCCATACACCCCCACATCCCAGCAAGCCAGAGCACGTGTCCTCCTACCCAGTGCTCCCAGACCAAAGAGGTGCCCCTGGGTACCACACTTCTGAGGGGTGTCTGTTCTTGGCACTCACAATGGGGAAAGGGAACAGCGGACGCTGAATGACGTCCCACGGCAGCCCTGCAGGCTAAGTGCGTTCTCGGGGTTGTCTCTTCTCTCTTCCCATTTTTATAAACTTCCCATTTCCCTGTACAGCCCAAAGTGTGGTCTCAACATCCTCTCACTTTCCCAGGCAATCTCACTGCGTGGTGACGCCTCTGTCTTTCCCTGTCCTCTTTACTTTCAGAGCCACTCACTCGCACGGCCTTCTCGGGGTAGGAGCTCCGGGATCATCGGGCTCTTTGACAACCCTGCAGAGACTGGACCAGAACCACCCAGCTAGGCCATTCCCGAGCTCCCGACCCGTCCACGTTGTGAGAAAATAAATACGTGTTGTTTAGAAAACAAACTAATAAATTATTAAAATTTAATAAAGTAACATTTACAAATATTAATGAGGATTCACATCATATAATCTAGCAAATTTATTGATATTAATCCCTGTATTTTCTCACATAAGAAATGAGAAAATATCACCTATTAAGAAACCCAACAACTTGGCCATCATCTTGTCATAAATCAAGCCTCTGTATCTCTCTTTATTAGACAAATAAATGAAAAATAGGCTTCTAGGCATCAGTCCCGGAGAGGAGAAGGGAGGACAGGGCATTCTGCACCCCCAGGTTAATTCTATCCGACTTGTGCTGTGACCCAGCCTTCGCTCAGGTGCGCTGGTGGCTGGGAGGGCGGAGCGCAGCTTGATAGAACTACCATTTGGCCATCTAGTTTTAAAATTACTAAAGGGTCTCTGATAGATTCGTCATTCAGGAAAAAAAAAAAAGAAATACCAAAAGGCAATTCCCTGCGTTTTCTGCCTTCTCCTTCCTGGTAAGGTCCCGCTCACCTCAGCTGTGAAGTGAGCCGTCCTCACCGCAGACCGGAGGAAGGTGGCTGGGAGCTATTTGCAGTCTTCGAGGAGAGCATCTGATGAAGCCACACTTTTCTTTATTATGAATGGAGAAATATATGCGCATTTGCATGTGCAAAAATAAATACTTTGTTAATTATAATTTTATGGGAGCTTATTTCTTAAGAACAAAGTTCTAAAATGCTTTTTCAGCTTGAGGAAAAGATCACCAACCTTCTCCTGCACAAAAATAGCCCTGGCTGTCAGGACGGTGGTTTCTATTCCAGTGCTCGTTCGTTGCATAATTTTAATCAAAGTCACTGCTGACATTTGGCTACCACTTTACAGTTTATAAATCACCTTCACACACACTAAGCGATTTGTCATCTCCATGGCAGTCTTCTGAGGGAAGGGTTGACTTACAAAGCTGACAGACAGGATCCTGAGTCTCGGAAGTTTGGAACTGCCGCGAGCCACAGAGCAGCTGGTGAAAGAGCTGGTATTTAAAAGTGGGCCTTCTAACTCTGTGTCCACTATTCCTTAGCCTCTTCTCCAAATCATCCAGCTGTCATTAAAAATAAAGCACTTAGCACCATGGCAGGCATATAACAACAGCACAATAAATTATTACAGTCACGTGTGGACGTTGCTTAATGGCAGTGATGCGTTCTGAGAAATGCATTGTTAGGTGACTTCATCCTTTGGTGAACATCGCAGAGCGTGTTCACACAAAGCTGGCTGGATAGCCTGCTACACACCCAGGCTGGATGGTACAGCCTACTGCTCCTGGGCTACAAACCTGTGCAGCACGTTACTGTAGTGAACACTGTAGGCAACTGGAACACAACGGTATTTGTATATCTGAACATATCTAAACATAGTAAAAATATGATAATGAAAGATAAAAAATGATACATCTGTATGGTACTCTTACCACGAATGGAGTTTACAGGACTGGAAGTTGCTTTGCGTGAGTCAGGCAGTGAGTGGCGAGTGAGTGCGAAGGCCTAGGACATCACTGCACACTTTTATGTGCCTGGCAGCACAGTAGGTTTGCTCACACCAGCACGGCACAAACGTAAGTGATGTGTTGTACCTCAGCGTTACAATGACTACGATGCTAGCAGGACACAGGAATTCTTCAGCTCGAATATAACCTCATGAGACCACTGTCGTATATGTAGCGCACGACTGTATTATCATTAAAGGAACCAAAATGATACCGTGCTCCATGAAAGAACTATGGAGAGAGTTCTTTCCCTAGAGTTCTTTCTGATCAGGATCTCTGTGCCCTCATCCCATCTGACACTGACTCGGGGGCCTGGTTGCTTCACAGAGCTGAAGTCAGGGTCTTGATGCCACTGACCAAGCCCCGGCAGGAAGCACACAGCCGAGAAAGATAGTAAGTGGGCCCTACAGTTACTTTGCCAACTTGCTTTAGAAATAATACAGGTTTAGCGAAGAAAGAGCGATTTAGAACTGCTTGTCCATACACAGTCTGCGAGCTGTGCTCGGTGTTTGGGGATGCGAAGTTGTAAAGCCGTCTTTCCCGATACTTAGGGGGAAAAATCATACTGAGGAGTTCATTTGGGGATTTTTTTTTTTGACAGAACGTTTCAAGGCCCCAGAATATAAACAGTGAGAGAAGTGACTTAGAACATTTCATGATTTTAAAAAACACCCCTGTCATTGTCCCCCACCCTCCTCAAATCAAGAATGAGTCATGTCAAGAAGTTTTCTTCATGCAGCCTGTATTTCCCCTGTTTCTTACAGGTTAATGAGCTTGACTTTGGCTGTGAGGCTCACAGGTCAATGTGAGTGGCATGGGTGTTTCTAAATTTTTCTTCTGAAATCAGCATTGTTTTCCCATTCAAGTTTTAACTTTAGGGATTTTCCATCTTAGGCTGACAGTCCCTCCTCTTCCCTCTCGATACACAAGTTCCTCCAGGAGAAGATGAATGATGCACACACTGCCAGGCAACCAGTAGTTGTGGTATGTGTGCCTATTTCATGAACCACTTAACTTTGACAACCCAACTCAGCTGAGATCAGAGGATCCTGATTTAGGGTATACCAAGATCACTATCAACCTAGTATTTTTTTTCAAAATTACGAATAATTAACGTTCAAAATTCTCTTAGGAAGTCAATGCCCAGATCCTACAGAAGGAAAAACTAAAACCCAAAGAAGCTCCATGTTTTTTCCTAAAGGCAAGTCAGGATTTTATTTTTCCATTAGTATGTATTGTCATTTGAAACCTGAACCACGGTGAAACACCTGCCCTTTTTCCTGGAGACAGATAAGAAGGTGGTAGAACAAGTGGTTCTTTGTAGTACATTTTAACAAGACTGTTTTAGTTCAAATACAGAATAAGATCTTCTTAGACCAATCTAGAACTGTTAATTGGAAGATTTTGCTTTGTTGTTCGACAGGAAGTGTGTGGATTTTTAGGACAAATTTTTAGAATCTTCAAACCTGTATGTATTATGATATTTTAACTTACAGAATGAATATTTAGTCCTGTTTTCTAAACTTTTATTAATTTCAATAAAGCCACTGATACTTCATATTCTCATTCAATGGCCTCCAAATAATTTTTATTTTTACATCCAAAATCGAGTATTTTCTTAAAAATCCAAATACCCTATTAGTTCAACGTGATTGTATAAAATCCTTAAGGAATATAAATGGTTCATGCCAAAGTAAAGAGTTATTAATAAAATACATAGACTCCTTTTAAAAAAGTAATTAAGCCAACTGTAGGCTTAAGCTGTGCTTCTTTTTTATACGGTCTCATTGTCACGGAAACAGGAGGGGATCACTGCACACAAGACTGCAGGGCGGCAGGAAGTACACTGCCTCCTCTTGTCATGCTGTGGTTATTTACAAGCTGATTAACAGCAATGCGTTTACTACCAAATGTTTGTGCTTAAGGAATGGGATAACCTCAGTTGACAACAGCTCACCTGGTGAGTTTTCCCATTTGCACATTTACTGAGTCCTGACAGCGTTCTCAGTCACATGTCTGATGACTCAGTTAGGCAGGGAGCAAGCTCCCTTTTCGGTCAGCTGGGAAAAGAGACAATGGCTCTGATAAACACGAAACACTTTGGCTCACTGTACTCAGGCTTGCACCGCACCATTTGATCAGGGATATTGGAATGTTTCTGTGCTCTCCTGACACAGACGTTCACAAAATGGCTTTATACTTTAATTTCTATTTTAATTACAATCCTGTAATATCAGGTAGCTTGAATTTGAATGAAACACAAACACATTACAAGGCCAAAGAGATATTATTTGGTTATCATTAATGATACTGTTACCTTTAGGAATTTTTAGTGTATCTCTCCAAAAACAATTTAGAAAGCTTTGCCAACTCTTTTTCACCTTACGCTCACGTGACTATTGGGCTCACATTCGAGAGAAGATCAAATGCATGGCTTGATTCTGCAAAAAAAAAGGACAACTGCTCACATGGATTGCACTCATATCTAGTCACTGCTCTATCAGGCTGCAAATTACAAGCCTCTCTGGGAACAATGCCCCAAGCATCTGCACCAGTCTGGAGGAAGTGAGCATCACTTCATGATGAAGACTTGTGTACCCTCACTGATGAGCTGAGAGGAGCAGCTGTCCCCAGAACACCACACTGGCTTGCTCCATTAACATTTGAAGAGGTGTCACAAAGAGAGTAAAGGCTCTTTTCAGACAGAGGCAGCTTTCAAACCAATGAAACATGACAGTTGCGTTGAAACTATATTTGATCCACTAAACTACGTAATTTGCTACCCTTAATACTTCCGATGTATCTAGACCTAAGAGAGAGGATCACAGGTTCACCTTAACGACAGCTGGCAATTTAAAAAGTGAGGAAAAGGACACATCACAATTTCAACAATTCAAGTGCGTCCTGCCAAGCTGAGAGTAGAGCCACCGAAAAGGGTCCCACCTCAACATCATTTGGGAACTTACAGACACGCGATAGGCGGAGACCAACGGTGTAGAGTCAGTACCTTCGAGCATCCTAGGCTTGGGAAAGAGAAGCCTGTGCCGGGCCCTGCAGTTCGCAAACACGCTTGTGGTTAACACTTTTCAAACTTCAGGGAGAGACACTTCTCTATCTACATCACTTGCCTATGTTCTCCAGACAGAAGGATACCACAGACGAATGCTTTGAAGTCTTGGGATAGTTTGTTATCAGAGCTGGAGGTTCTTTGGTGTATGGGGAATCACTTTGGTAAGAGAAAAGAAAATGAATTAATCTTCATGGACACAAATGGTTCTTGAAAAATAATTATTTCCCAATAACTACTGAAAGTTTGGTTCTTTTTTTTTTCCTTGCTTCTCTTCATGTTCCAATTTGCGGTTCCCCGGGGTACTCATGAGTTAGCATAGTATCTCTAGAGCTGCCCATGTAAGCTGAAGAACATTTTGAAATATTGAACAGTTCATTACACAATTAAATTTGTGCACATGTAGATGCAGCTATAGCAAGAGAGAAGTGCAGGCCAATTCTTTACATAACGATATAGATCCAGCAATTGTGTCTAGAGGTGGTGAAAACTGTACTTTGTGGTGGTGAATTATATAATGATATCAAAATATTTTATAATATTTTTATAAAATAGTGAGAATTTATCATATATGACCCATTATAATATTTAAATATGAACATGAGCTCTGGATCTAAGTAGTGCTTAAAAAATTTCAGTGATAATTTCAGTCAGTACTTCCTTAGCAGAATGAAGTTTCTACAAGTTGAAATGAATGAAAAACAATCTGAAAATTACAATGGTACCCAAAAAAACTTGCTAATTTTACATTACTATCTTTAGGACAAAAATTGTGTGAAGATATTGATTACAGCAACATATTTAGTGATTTTGTTAAAATAAAGAAAACTAAGATTTTAGAATATATAATAATTTGTGAATTATGTATGTTTTATTTTATTACTCAGCATGTGCTGCTGATCCACAGCCCAATACTCAGACTTGGACATTAATAATTAAGCTCAGTCATGATTGATATTTTGCCGACTTTAATATATAAGTAATATATGCTAAATATTTACATATTTTTTGATTTTGACATTTTGAAGGAATATTTATCAAGGTAGGAGAACACAATAGAATTTTCTTTAATTTAACAATTTATAAAATTAATTTATGATTTTTAAATATTTAGACATGGTACATGGACCTCCATCCACACTCTTATCCCATAATCCAGAAATGTTTGAGGAGATATATGTATGTAAGTATAGGTTGATTATATCTAATACAAAAATATGAAATCCAAAATGCTCCCAAATCTGAAGCTTTTTGAGTCCCCACTTGGGGTCACAAGTGGAAAATTTCACATCTTACCTCGTGTGATGTGTTACAGTCCAAATTTTGTTTCATACATGAAAAATATTGTATAAAATTATCTTCAGTCTATGTAAATGAGGTGTCTATGAAACATAAATGAATTTCGTGTTTAGATTTGGGTCCCATCCAAGATATATAAGATATCATATTCTGTATATGCAAATATTCCAAAATCTGAAAAAAAATCTGATATCTGAAACACTTCTGGGCAAAAGCATTTGTGATAAGGAATACTCAACCTGTATGTATACACACTTACAAAATAGCTTTGTCTGTTATCAAATAGTGTATCAGTGAATATACTATTCTAGTCTATCATTTATTTACCCAGCACCTTTATTAGTAGCACCTTAGTATCATGGATTCATAAATCAGGTACAGTAAATAAATTATCTGAGAGATGCACATAATTGAACAATGCCCATTTAGAGGACAGTATGTCCATAGCTCATATTGACCCCAATGGGAGCCCAGTGAGTGTTCTTAAGGGCGAGATCTGGCACATAAATCTTGGGAGGCAGTCATTCCTCAAGCATTGCACAATAGTCCAACGTGGCTTTTCACTGGCTTCTCCTAAGTTCTGTCAGTCTTGGTTATATGCAAAGACAGCTTAATAGGTCTAGTTCTTCTAGGTTTACTCACTCCATAAATAGTTCCAAAAAGCAAGCACCCCAAGGCAAAACTGTAGTTTGCATCGCTTTGCCTAAAATATAATTTGCTTTTTCTACTGTTTGACTGGATTTATTTTGTTTTTTCCCTTTTCACTTCAGATGTTAATGCCTCTCTGAAATTTGCAAGAATAAAAATTGTCCCTTTTTTGAATTATCGCAAAATAGAATAATAATCAATGACTTGTTTCTGTCTTGACATTTCAAAAAAAGCTATTAATGTGTTCAATATTCACTGAAATAGTATAACTCAAATTTAGAAAACAATAAGAAAAATGGGCGTCATTTCATAGCAGGATTCTCAGAAATTGTGGGGTTCTAAGAAATGAATAGAAAATAAAAATTACTTTAGATTTTATCCTTTGCAATTCTTCACAAATTAATGTGAAGAGCTGCAGTACAGTTTCCTAGTGTTCAAGCTAAGTATTGAAGCTACCTTCTGAGAAAAGTAGATGGGGAGTGATTATTGATTTCTACATGAAGTTCTTATTTCTTCAGTGGTTATGAATATTATTATATTTACTATATATGCAATAATTACCTGAGCAAAGGGAATTAGAAAGGCATGCAACCATCTCGTGCATTTGTCAGATTACTGGAATAGTTTTTCCCCAAATCTGCTGTTTTGGAGAGAGTAGAGTTTATTGCTGAGAAGTTTGGTTTCTCCAGGTAACGGCATCTTTGTTTTTCCACTCTTTGTCACCAAACCAATGTCTTCAAAGAAAATAAGCATTAAGGATATTCTGTTAAATACAACCTAAGAGACTCAGGAAAATAGTGGCATTTTAAATGCTATGTGAAGTGCAGTTCTATTACTAGAGATTCAGTGTGGTGGGGTGATTTTGATCTTTCTAGTAGAATTGCTCCTTTCGTGTTTACTTTGGTCATCCTAATAACTATGTGACGTGGTGACTGCCTTTTCACATTGAGTCTCCCAGGAGTTCTGTGTGCTTTTTGTATCTGAATATCTAGATTTCTGGCCTGGCCAGGCATATTTTCTTCCAGTATTCCATGAAATAAATTTTCCAGCCCTTGTGTATTTTCTTGTCTCTCTGGGATGCCCAGGATTCTTATATTTGGCTTCTGTACATAATCTCACATTTCTTATATGTTTTGTTCTTGTCTCTTGTTTCTGTGTTCTTTTTCTTCATCTGATTTGTTTAGCACATAGGCATTATCTTCAAGCTCTGAGATTCTTTTCTCTGTGTGATCCTTCCTATTCTTAAGGCTTTCCACTGTGTTTTGTAGCACTTGGAACTGTGTGAATGGCCAAGACTTCTCAGCGTGGTCATGCAAGTCAATTCTCTTTTTGTCAGTTTAAGAGATTCCCCCCTTCTCTACCCAGTTCTACTGATGTTATTGGACTATTCATCTATTTTATCCTTAAGAAATTCCTAAGAATTCAAGAAGGTTTAGAGGTTACTTCTTTCACCAAAATATTGAGAAATATATCATTAATTCAGCCATGTGACCAGAATATTCCTGGATCAAGGAAGAGTAGTTATAATTGCACTTTCTTGAGCAGCATGCTAGCAGCAGTGAGCAGAGGTGAAGCTGGGGAAGGTTTTCAGAAGAAGTTTGGCATGAAAGATGCTGTTGCCAACACTTGGAACATAGTGACTAAAGACACAGTGGTGCATGCCTGACACAAATGCTGGCCTGTGACTATGTTCAGTGATGACAAAAAAGGAGGTGACTTTGAAGAATTCTGTATATCAAGGGGAAGAAATAGTGTCTGACTTGCTTGGATATACACCTTCAGAATTGCCAGTAAGCTGGAAAGAGTGGATATTGGAGAAGTTAAGATCAGTAATGAGGCTCCAGTTGCTCATTTGTTGACTGATAGTGAAATTGGCAAAATGGTTCTGAATCAAGGTGATAATGATAACGAAGATAATGCTGTTCATGCTGCCAAAAGAGTGCCAGTAGACGGCATGGTGACAATGTGTAATGGGCTTATTGAATGACTAGTGCAATGTGTTCATAATAGAAAAGAAATCATGTCAGTTTGTAAAATCAAAGAGAGACTTCTAAGACAAAAAAAACCATTGTTAATTAGGCAGATGCCTCTGGAGGAAACATTCTAAAAAACCATCTAGCAGAATGCCTCCTCCTCTCTAGAGGACCCACTTCTTATGTTTCTTCTCACCTAAAAAAATAAAATTCAGTGTACAGTAACCTTTTAATCAAAACACAGCATCACAGGTGGAGACTGGAGCCTGCTATTGTTTGCTATTGCTGTGGTTTAACAGCTGGTACAGGTATTCCGGTGATGCTACTGTGCTCTGTAGTTACCCTAAACACCCTATTTTTTCACTGTATCAGTGGTATGTCCTATTTTTTACTGTTAAGTACTTATGTGTGAATAACTATAAGAACATGATTGCTTGTCAGTAGCATAGAAATTCTGAGTCAGGAATGATGGTATTGCCACACAACCACAGATTGTCCACATGGGTAGCTGAGATAGTGACACCTTTGATTTCCAATGGTTCAATGTATACAAACTTTGTTTCATGTCCAAAATTATTAAAAATATTACATAAAATTACTTTCAGTCAATGTGTATGTGGTGCATATGAAACATAAATTTCATGTTTAGACTTGCATCCTATCCCCAAGATATCTCATTATTCATATGTAAATATTCCACAACTTGAGGAAATCCAAAATCTGAAACACATCTGGCCTTAAGCAATTTGGATAAGGGATACTTAACCTGTATTACAGTTGTTCTAGTTAGGCTGGAGTTGAAATGGGCTTCCTGATTTCAATGAAGATCACAGGACTTGAGATGGTGAGGGCCAGTGGCACTATCTCATCAGAGGCAAAGTAGGTGTGGTTGTCATAAGCAGCTGATCAGTAGATGATTATCAGAACTCTGACCACAGAGGTCTTTGACAATGCCTGCTTTAGGTTCCTTCAGACTGTTTCCCTAAACCGTCATTAAAGCCCATTTCTTTTTCTTCATCCTCCTTACATGCTTTTACAATATTCTAGTTTTTGTTTGGAAAATGTTAACAATTCACATGTGCAAAGAAATATTGCTCCTTAATATTTTTGCAAGAGTAGAGAAGGGTATACTTTAATTAGCTCCATATATGAAAAATTAGTAATATATAAGCAATCTCTAGAATAGAATAAACCTCTCTAAATTTGTCACTTCAACCAAATGGTGAAATTGAGATCACCCAAATATAGCCTAAAGTGTGAAATAATTTGTGGTATGAACACAAGGTATGAACTTAATCAGAGACTTTTTTCTCATGATATTTCTTGAAGTCTAAGACAGGTTACCAAACATTTTTCCTAAAAAGGGCCGGATAATAAATACTTTAGGCTTTGTGGGCCATGTGGTTTCCATTGCAACTACTCAACTCTGCTATTGCAGTGTGAATGCAGCCATACATAGTATGCAAATGTTTAGATATGGCAGTGCTTTAATAAAGCTTTATTTACAAAAGCAGGCAGCAGATGATAGTTTGGTAACTCCTGTGCTAAGCCCATGCTTTACTTTCCAATATCTACCAACTTTATCCCATGTTTTCCCAAAGATCCATTTGAATGATGTACCCACATCTTCTAGTTATTCACTATCTGCTCTTTTATTTATATTTAAACTTTTGATTCCTAATCTCTCACCACTGAAACTTTTCTTAATTATATTATTATTTCTTATATCATTATTATTTACTGGTCAAATCCAGTAACCCCTTTTGCATATTTTCTCCCTTTGATATCTTAGCTATTTTAACAGGGGACATAATTAGGGTCAGAGTCGAGATTTGGCTAGTCCACTTAACAGCACATGCTGGCCTATCAAAGAGAGAATATGAGACAAGTTAGCAGATGTACTGCAGAATTGCAGGCAGCTTATCTGATTAGATGTGAGTCACTGGTCTTTATTCTCCTAGGACCAACTAGTGAGAAATTGATGTTACCCATGAGTACCCATAAGTAATGGGGCTCAGGGGATATTCAGGTTACTCCAAAAGTATCCCTGAACAGTCCTGGAAAATATGAACAGGGCATTGGACTGGCAAGATGGAACTCCTTAGAGAGTGGGTCAAGCCAGCACTCTCTATAAGAGAGTCTGGAAGTACAAACATGTTAACAAATCTCATTCCAATTCCACAATGAAATGCAGTTTACTTAAATAAAGGCTTCAGTGAAGCACTACCTTAATTCCTAAATAAAATTTAACTATTGCATAACATAATTTAAAAGATAAAATGCACCATAGATGTGATAATTTCTTGAATTATTCAAAAGATAATGAGAGCTAGCACTCTCAACATTGAATGCAATATGATTTTTTCTAATTTCATTTCCCTTTGCATACGTAAAATAATACAGTTTAGTATGACTTGGATAGCTTATTTCAATTTTAAAGGAAGACAACTGAATATTTTTTTTCTGTTTCCCTTTGCTGCTTGAATAGTTTTCCCCACCCACTGCCCATCTTTAATGTACATAGTGCATGATATGATAAAAAGAGCTGCTAAGAAAAATTAGATCAAATTAAAAATATCCAGCAGAAAGTATCCATCCCATGGTTTGCAAAGTTTGTGGCTTCATCCAAAATAAGTGTAAAACTAAAACAGAAGTTCTTGGTCTTTACTGTTGATTGCCTACCACATGACTGTACAGATTTTAGAAGCTGCTTGTTTGATTGGGATTTTTATCTTTCATGCATATTGAATTAATTTTCTTGGCATTTTGCTGATTGTTCCATTACTTTTTTATTTGAAATCGAAACCCAGAAAAATGTCATTTTCTTTTCTTTTTAGAATAAAATTTTAACATTTCTTCCATTTGTGCTCAATCAGCATCATTGCTATTTTCTGTAGAGTCTTCTAGTCTCATGCGATTACCCTGGAGATGTTTCCAGGGGCAAATCATGGTGGCTGTGTGTGCATGCCCTGGAATTAAGTAATGAAGAAGAGCAAAACCTCAGACAATTCTTTGACTGTTAGACTATGGTGTTTACATTTTTTTTAAAAAAAGTTTATGAATTCATTTGTTTCTTTATTGACAAATATTATTGAATGCTTACTGCAGGGAAACTATTGGATCCAGATGAGGTAGGGAAGAGATAAAATGACACCTATCATATAATTCTTGTCTTCAGAGAATCATAGAACTTTAGAGCTTGAATGCATGACCTGAATAATTCATTTCAATTTTAAAGAACAATAACCTTTTTTGTTTGTTTCCCTCTTCCACATCAATAGTTTTTCCTACCCACTGCAGCCCATTTTTCATGCACAGAATACATAATGTGGTAAAATGAAATGGTTCAACTAGAAGCTGAGTTCAATCTTTTTATTAGACATGTGAGAATCATAGCTCAAAGGTTTTAAATGGCCTGTGTAATGTCATTTGACTTCAACTGTCTGAATCTTGGAACTTGCATTCTAATAGAGGAATTTTCAATTTCTGACAAAATACTTAACAGTAACTAGAATTTATTATTGAATATTGTATTAAATCACTTAGTAGGCTCTGAAAATTAGATTAAGGAAACTTTGAACTTCATTATTTCTTTCCAAAAGCATTGATGAAATGTATTTTGCTTTGTACAGAGAGGTAAAAAAAAAAATATTAACATTGCATTTGATCTATTGATAGCCCCTGGATGCCCATTAAATACTGGAAGTAATAATTAAACACCTGCAAAGTATTTCCAAAATGCCTGTATAGGATGCGTTATTTGCATGTGGTAAAGCTAGTTAGGCTAATTTCTCTCTCTCTCTCTCTCTCTCTCTCTCTCTCTCTCTAACCACATTGATACAGAATGGTTTTTACTGATAATTCAGGCTGATTAGAAGTGCTAATTAATAGATGCCAATTACTGAATGTCAATGTGCCAAGTGCTTTACATACATTCTCTTTTAATCATTACAAGAAGGAGGCATTATTACCTATTTTTTAACCAGAGGAGAACATTATGGTTCAGAGAGGTTAAGTAGCTTAGAGAGGCTAAGTAATTTGCTCAGTGTTACCTACCTAATAAATGTCAAAGCTGGTATTCAGCACCCAGTCCATCTGATTATAAAACTTGCACATTTCTTACGATTCATTCACCCATTAATTCATTCCTTGTTTCAGAAAGAATTCAAGGCAGTTTAATCAAGAGACTGTCACAAAACATGGAATTAGGGGGGAAGAATGATAAACGATGAAAGGGTCCTTGGAAACCTCAGTTTTAGTAGCTCCAGGATATTTTAGAAGAGTTTCTACTCTCTTTGTGCTTCCATGTTAACTGAACTTGCAAACAAGTTCAGTTTGATCTCTGTTCTTGCCAGGTGGATAGGAAAGAATGTTAATTTCCCTTGTTCCTTGTGGCAGTTTCTTTTGTCTCCTAGTGGCATTCAGGCTGATAATCTTTATGGTCTGATTTATTTTTATATTCTTTACAATCTTGCTCTTAAGCATACTCAAAACATGGAAATATGCAGACAGCTGATCTGAAATAGGAAGGACCAAGATAAAGAGTGAGCTAAATAAAGATAGGATTTCTTTAAAGTCAGTGACATTATAAAATGTTTGCCTACCTCCAAGACCCTGTGGGAGTGACAAGGTGGTTCCTTGATCAAGCATAAACCTAGGAGAGCATGAAGGTTTAATCCAGCTCTGTAATTGACTCGCCTTGTTGTCTCTCTTAATATTGTCAACAGTAGACTCTTAACTGTGAAAGACAATGATAGATATGGTTTTGTTTTAGTGACTCAGTTTCCTTATCTATAAACTGGAAATCATATTGGAATAACTTAACTTAAAGAATGTTGTGTGATGTTCAGAAATATAAAGCATTTAAGAATATAAATGTTGAAGAATCTCTAGATATAGGGAGGTTAAATTATATACTACTGTATAGTCTCTTGTTCATATGTGTGTGTGTGTGTGTTTGTGTGTGTGTATGTATGAATGTGGGCAGGGATTGGGCAATTAAAGGCCTTGAAAAAAGTCAGTAAAATAGACCTAATATGTCTGATATATCCCATCAGGTGAAATTTCATCTTGATTGATATTGGTCAGTTTCCTAAAAAGAAAAGACAAGAGTTTTATTTAGAAAATTGGTCAGAAAAGAAATTACTGCCTACAAGGCAAAAATACAAGCTAAGCAAATGTATTCTCTGGCAGCAGGTGCCCCCAGGCTCCTGTTTCTGCGTAGCCTTCATTAGGATATCATGCCCTGCACAGCTTATTACAGCGTGGGGAGGAAAGTGAGAGGCCCGCCAGAGTGATCCCTTAATTATTAATGCTAGTAATTTTATAATTTTTCTAGCTTAAACATGCAAACTGTCCTTTACAGTGGTATTTTTTTGTTGTTTGTTTTTTTCTTCAGTCAGAAAGTACCTTGGATGTATGAATGTAACTACAGAGGAATTTGGAGAGAATGCAAATTAAGATGTGACTCTGTTTACCTTATTTGCACTCAACTTTTAGGAGGAAAAAATGGGTAGGTGAATAATTTCTTGCCTGAGTTAGTAATTACAGAAAGTAAAGCTGACTACTCAGCCCCACACAGTGACGTTTTCCTGGGGAAGCTGAGTTAGCATCATGATGTTGCTGTGCAGAGAAGCAATAGAACTTCCACTGGCGGAGACCTGGTGTGGTTTCTGCCTCCGCTTCCTTAATCTCCAACGCTGGGAAGTCAATAGTGACCACATAGTGACCTCCTCATGGATGAGATTCTTCTCATCACCTTTTAAATCTCTTTAGGAGTAGCAGTATCACCTTGGTCCTTGAGATTGGGGTGGGTCCGGAGCTAGGGCGACAGCAGCATCTTAAAGACATCAGAGGCCCAGTTCACAGTCAGCATTTCTGGACTCCTCTCTCTATTTTTTTTACCACCCTGCTGGCTGCAATCAGCTTCAGTTCTTTATTCCACCCCAATTTGCTTTTCTGTTTTCTAAAAAGGAGCTTATTATGACCTCATACTTACAAGACATTTTAGGCATGGAACAGGAGATGCTACCGAATTACCAAGTACTATGTTCTATATCTAGGCTTCAATTAAAATGCTTTTCCCTGTTCTTTCTCCCAGATTTGAGTTGGTGCAGTGCCTGGGCTGAAGGCATATCTTCAGGGGAATCATTGGATTTTTGAAATGCTCAAGTGGAAGAGTGTGGACAGATGGAGGCCAGTGTTTTCTTAAGGTGAGGTCTTCTGGGACGTACTGATGTTTTGCTGTGGAGTTTTCTCCCGGATGGAGTTGCTTGCAACTCTCATTTTACTGTAAGTGTCTCATGCTCTTGGTGGAATTGTGTCTGCCTACTCTCCAGCCAAAGGGGCTGGAAGCTGCTTGGGATGCACATCCTCCTCGTCTCTACTCATCCTATTTCTGAGAAATGAGCAGAGCAAACAAGGTCCCTTGTGGCTTTAGGATCTGGGTTGCTTTGTTATTCCTTGGTATTCTATTCATAGAAGATAATGCTAGACTTTTGGGCTAGTTTTTTTTTATTGGAAGAAAAGATCATATTTTCCTAGTGACATAATAGTGAGAAGATAAAAGTATAGTGGGGAGAAAGGAGAATAAATGAAAAAGGGATTGACATTCTCTCTTAAGTGAGTTTTCAGTACCTACAACAGTATGGATGTGAGATGGTTCCATATTGGATAAGTGGGGAGGTTTGCGATGAGGATGGGATATATAACCAGTTACAGATCTCTTGCCACTACTGGACACTGTGGCAATGATTGGAGTCTGAAATTAGAAAAGCAATCAAGACTACAGGATTAGACTTTCCACTTTAGGAAAGAAGGGACCCAGTTTTATTTACCATGAGCTCAGCTTGCAGATGATCATTTTGCTGTGGTTTTTAGAGAAGACCACCTTGGGAGAAAGGCATGTAAATCTCATTTCACTGCTAGTTAAACAAATCAGTGAAAGTTGCAGGGGCAAACCCTCTCCAGAGTGAAGCCCTGCAGTAATTACCGACTGTCTCCTGAAAGGAGATGGTGACACACATGGCATGTACGAGCCCTGGCTTGCTCTTTGGAGTTGAAGAACATTCGTTTGAAAAACTGGTTCTCTTGTTATTGTGTCAGGAAGAGGGATTTCTAACAGAGGGATTTGACAGACGAGACAAAAGGCCTGGTTAAGTAATCAAATGTGCATGCAGGTGTTCTAGTTTTCCCTGCAGCACTTGTACATACCAGATGAACTGTGCTCGGGCCTGATGTACATTCTCTGTGGGTTAAGATTTCTGCATGTAAATATTTTTCACCAATGACATATTTTTATGTAGATATTTTCCTACATAGAATATTGGCATTTGTTGAATTCAGAAAACAAACGGTTTCTTTCCTATTTCATCAAATAGGCAATGTACACTCATTACGATTCACCGTCCTCACTGGGGCTTGTTTGTAGGTGTGTTGAGTTTGTCATTGGCAACTGCAATGTTTGGCTTAACTGCTGGGCTGTGGAGCACGGTATTATCCCTTTAATCTCTCTGCTATTCTCCTGTCTAGCAATATGCTACCTGCCTTGTTCCCGGGCAGCATGTGCCTTGCTCTAGTCCAACACGTGGTTTTAATCAGCATTCTTTTTGTTGCAAGAAAAAGAAACCTTTTCAAACTCTCTCAAGTAATAAGAAGGCTTGCCGAGAGCCTATAATGACTTCTCCTTGAAATAAAATATAGGAAATCGTGTCCATCTCAGAGCAACCACACAACTGTCATTTAGCGACTCTTGTCCCTGTGAGAGTCTTATCTCGACTCTCTGCACAGGATAAATGCAGAGTCTATTCTGCTTTTTTCTGCAGACTGCATTTTTGCGTGTACTCATTGGCACACACATGGTAATGCCTCCTTTCAGCTGAATGCCTATTGTCATATACTTATTATTTATTTTAGATTATATAGAAAAAAGAGAGAAACAAGGAGCAAAGAAGAAAGAGAGAGAGAGAGAGAGAAAGAGAAGGAGAGAGAAAGAAGCTGATGGGCTCCTGGCCAGACAGTTGTCTTCTCTAATTTATCAGTTAGGTTAGGCCAGTGACAAACAGATTCACAAATCTAAGAGTAAGTTTTCTTTCTTGTTCACACTGCATGTTAATTGTGAGTTGTCAAGGAGGCTCTGTATGTTGTAGTCATTCAGGGACCAAAGTTGAGAGAGTAGAAAACGAGCCATGCCAGGCAGAAGAAAGAGCGTTGGATGGTCTTGCTTTGCAATTAAATGCTTGGCCCAGATGACACATGCTATTTCCTGCTCCAACACATGGGCCTAAAGTAATTCGTGCTCCCCTTCCCCCAACCATATGTTTAGAAGGTGCTATTTGGTAAATAGCACTGACTGCTACTGCATCTTAGGACAAGGATCTTATCATTAATTACCTCTTGGCATTAATGTAACCATTAAAAATATTTAGCACTTTCTCTTCTCCACTTATGTTCTTTATCTGTAAAAATGGGTTTGATAGAAACAGTCTATTCAGGCTTATACCTGTCTATAATCTAAGCTATTTTGGAGATAATGATAATAAAGACAATTATTATGTGCCTATTCTATGTCACGCTGTTCACATAGATTATCTATAATTGTTATAAGAGTCTTTTGTGGTTGGTAATATTAGTACGATGATGTTGAGGTTCGTAATGTTGACTCCAAATCCCATTTTTTGGTGTTACTCAAATTGATCCTAAAGGGTAGCTTGGAAAGCAAAATGTCTTCAAACTTGCAACTGAAACTTCTTCCATTATTTTTTATAAATATCTTCCCTTAGAGGGTTATCAGGCTATGATGGAAAAAAGGGTCAGGATTTTAAAAATCCTAGGAAAGGCTGTTGAGAATTCTAATGCTCCACGAAGCAGGAGTAAAGATAGATCTGGTTTGTCTTAAATACTTTTGAACAATCTCTTTTTGTTGACCTGTGGCTGGCAAAGTTCTTTGAGAATAGGACAGAAATGTACTCATTTGAAAATACATTCTTGGGCATCATCAGTAAGTAGCAGAAGAATAGGAGCATTTTTTGTGTTGTCTTTCTAGTCCCCAGTTGGACGCTGGAAGGAGCGACGCTGTTCCACACCTTTCCTGGTGACTACCTGCACCTCCACCTCTGCTCACCCTGACGCTGGTCCTTGCTAGTTGGCTTCCACTATTGGGAGCACATTACAAGCCCTTTACCACCTGGTTATAGTTTGTGCAGGAGCTGTGGGGACTTCCCTGATTTTGCATTCAGTTCTCTGTACAAATGACCAACCAACAGGTGCCTTACCCTTTCCATGTATATGGAAAGGCCAAAGTCTGTCATGCATTATGTAAAAATTAAATTATTTGAGATGATAAATATTCCAGAGTATACCTGACTTGAGACGCAATTAAAGCCATAAAGAAGGAAAGTAGCTCCCTGAGGTTACTTTTTTCCTGTGTTTTAGGTTGTTTCTTTGTAGTAATCTTTGGGGCTTCTCTTTTCTTTGCGGGCTTCAGTGGTCTCCTTTTAGACTCACACATGGAGTTCTAATTACTCTGCATTGTTCAATGGCCTCTTTGCTCATGTGAAGTGTAATCTTTAGTGCTGGTTCTTTAATCTTTAATTTAATGTTGGTTAAAGTAATATACATTGTATATTATACACACACACAAAACCTATAGCATTTTGTGTGTGTGTATGTGTGTGTGTGTGTGTGTGTGTGTGTATATATATATATATATATATAGTTTAATATTTGAAATAATACTCTCAAGCTTTTAACAACAAAAAGTTCTGACCAATCCCTACCCAATGCTTTGGAAATTCTCCTTCTTCAAGGGCATCCACTTGTACTTATTTTAGTTAATTGTTCTACTATTTACCTCTATATTTTAAGATAACATCCTTTAACTGCTATTCCTTGATTTGCAGATTTTAGATTACGGTGGAAGATGAAGATTCAGCTCTCTTAGCCTGTCAGATACTCTGCTCCCTGACCCCTTGCCCTGCCTCCGTCTCCCAATATAGCTGTATCACATTTTGTGATTAAAGCAATACTTAGTGCTACAACTAAATACATATTTTCATAGTTGATCCATGTTGTTTACTCTTATTACATTATATTTTAGAGTTAATAATTGCCTCTTTCTCTTGAATGATTTTTAGATACTTTCATTATCTAGACTTCAAGTTTCTGGGAATTATGAAAGTCCATTCTCTCCTTCCTCTCTCTATACCCTTCATCCCTTCTTTTGCTACTTCTCTCCCCTTTCCCTTCCTCTTCCTACCCTCCCCCCTCTCCTCCCTTCCTTTCTTCCCTTCTTTCTTTTTTCCTGTCTTTCTTTTTTTCTTCTTGGACACATCCTTTATGGAGTCTTCTGTCTTCTTGCTTCACTCTTGACTAATTGCTTTCTAGATCCGAATTTTCCTTCATCAACATCCTAGAGAGGCCTTTGTCTCTCTCCCATGTTCAGCCTCCTATTTTCTGGATCTCGTATCTTTTTCTTAACTTTTCCTGTCATTTTGTTGGATTACACTCTCCAGTAGCTTTCTAAAAAAGGTGACAGGAATTAAATTGTTTTGATATTTTGCGTATTTTCATTTTACTCCTGAAAATGATCACTGATTTGGTTAGCTTTAGAATTCTAGGTAGGAAAAGCTTCTCCTAGACTTGTGAAGGCATTGCTCCATCGCTCAGTTTTGCTGCTGAGAAAATGACATTTTGATTCCCAAGCATTTTATGGAACTTGGTTTTTCTTTCTGGAAACTTTTATCTTACCACATTTTGTTTCTGTGATCATGTTTTCATCTCCAATAGCTCGCTTTTGGTGTTAGACTTTTTTGTTGTAGCATCCTTTTCTTGTTTCACAGACTTCATATCTTATGTCTCTTTGGCATCCATTGCAGTTTAAAATATGTATGTATCTATTATTTTAAATAGGCAATATATACACATAGCAAACATTCAAACAATACAAAGGATATTCAGTGGAAAGTGTGTCTTCCTTCCTCCCTTGATGCCTGCCATCCAATTTTCCTCCATCAAAGTCTTCCCTTTTAGGCCAATAAGTAACATTCATAAGTCACCTGCTAGGGGGTGTGTAAGCCCAGCTGCCAGTGTTCTGGGATCCAGGTGAGCAAAGTGGCTAAGGGGTCCCAGTTTAAGGTGGATCAACTGCCACATAATCCTGTCTTTTCATTATGTCATTATGGTGCCTCACTCTCATTCTTAAACACCTCTGTTGTTCAACTAGCTGAGGGAGGGCTATGACTCCCATCTTCTTTGGGATGGAGCAGGGGTAAACACGTGACCAGCACAGGAGGTGCCAGTGGGATCTGGGGATCTGAATGTTCCTTACAAAGACTTTCCATACATCTGCCTGTTTTCAGCCGCACCCTTTCACTCACATTTTCGGGGGGACTGGTTCCTCCAGCACCTGTGTTATTCTTAGATTTTGTAGCTTTCTGCGTCGTCAGCTTCAGGTGTTTGGTCTCAGTCTTACTTTTATGTATTTAGTGGTCCAGCACAGTCCAGAAGAAAACCTCTCTCAATCTCTCATCCAAATCAAAACTCCTCTCTTTCCCTGCTTATGGACTCAGTGGCCAGCAGCGGGCTGGGGCATCTGGTGACTTACTGTTCCACTGTCCTTGCTTCTGCCTTTCCTTTCCCTGCTTCAGGTTCCGTCAGATGGGGGAAGAAGGAGAGAGGAAAAAACCCCTTTAACTTAACGAGGACTGTTATTTGTCCCTCAGCTCTCAGACATGCTTTGTCATGGCAGCAGTCCGAGCTCTTGCTATGTCTTGTGGGCCACATCGGTGATTGTTGTGAAGCTCCTTCTGCAGGGGCCTTGGCACTGTCTCAACCCTCTTCTGTGCCTGCCTCCCTCACCGCCTCACCTCTACCCTGCGGTCTACCCACAGCTCCTCCTTCTGCTGGTGTCCCATACCCCTGGAAAATGGCCATCTTGGGTAGTGTTTTCTTAATTTCTTCATGCTTACATATCTTCCTTAGTGTCTACCTCGTCCATGGGAACATGGCATGAGCCCCCTAGCCTGATCTCTCTTCACCCAGCTATCATGGCTTTTCTGGCCAGTAGCCTGTCCTCCTTTCTCCAAATGAGGTCAGACATCAGGATCTATGCCCTAATCCTCCTGGGGAAAAAGGCCAAGAAGGTTTTTTCATTCTGTGCCATTAGTAGTATAGGGTTGACCCTATCCTATAGCTTTTGTCCGTCAGCAAGAACATTGCCTGGAAGTCTGCCCTTCTAGAGACGGTCTTTTCAATCTTCCTGGGTAGTTCTCTTGGAAACCCTTGTTTGGCTTGAGGAGAGGGGAAGTGAAACAGTACTATTTACACACAGATGGGTTACAAAGTCTTACCTGGAGAACTCCCTATGGTTCTCTTATTTAGGGGATAAATATTATTTAATGATAAATAGTTTGGTGACTTGCTAACAAGCCTTGTTTTGGTATGCCTATGCTTTTTTTGTTTATATTTTGTTTCAATCCAAGATATATTCTTTGTTCTTTTTTACTCTGTGTTTTACTTCAGGAAGCTGATTCTTACAGATTTTGTTACTTGGATTCCCTCATAGCTGATTTATATCTTCCAACTGGATTTGGCCAATAGGAGATCAAAGGGAAGATGGGAGGGGAGAGGTCAGAGTATTTACTTCCTTTTCCTCCTGTTGTGTCTCCCATGGCTACAGCTCCCAACACGTGGTTCCTCCTCAGTGGCAGCTCTCCCTGGGCTCCTAGAACGCTGTTTCCTCCCTTTCTTCCTTCAGCACTGCTGGTGGTTATGGCTTCCCAATACTGATGTCTCCGGGTGCCTCACCATTCTTTGTTCCTTTTACCCTGCCCCAAACTTATGTAAGTTCTTGCTTCCATTTGATTTATCTGGAGTGAATATGTTTCCTACCAGAATCCTGAAGCGTGCAATAGAAAGTCTTAGTATTATGGAAAACACAACCACAGTCTCAGCATTTGAGATGAGATGTTGTCAGTAACTGAGAATGAACTGCATTGCAGGAAGGAAAGGTGGGAATACTCAACAACTGGATGTTGGGAACCATCACAGCCTAGTTTCTTAATGCATCAAAACAAAAGCTATCTCTATGCACACATGGGCCTAAGAGCCATCCAAGCGTTGCCTTGAGGGAAGGCAGAATGTATAATTACAAATTAAGACTTTATTAACTTTGAGAGGCAAATGGTCATGATATTTATCTAACAAACTCTTAAGTATCTCTCATTTTTTTTGAGACTATTTTTTTCTCTACTGACCTACCGTATTATGGAAGGACTGATAGCATCATAGTTCTCACCCATTTTCCTCAGCTTTGAGAGACAGGAAAAGCCCCATTCATTACTTGTTTCAAGAGGAAAGCTCTTGTTCCATGCAGGCTCATCAAATTAATCTTCTGGGTTAAATTCTGTCTGCTCTTGAGAATGTCCCCACTACTCTGGATATTTGCATAAGGAAAAGAAAAAAAAAAGAAATCTAGTATATCATCCTTGGGGTGGAGAAAACAGGAAGGAAAAATAGGATCAGCCTTGTTAAATGGCTCAGGTTATACAGCAGCAATTCTATAATGTTCCTAGAAGCTTGAGAAAAATGCAGTGTCCAAAGGAGCTGATCTATCCTATTGTCCCAAAGGACAGAGCAGTAATAACTTCAACAGGTGTTTAGAAGCTCTTGCCAAAAGGAAAAATAATTAGATGCAATGGGGCAAAACTTCAGAAGTTGCGTACAAGTCATCTTGTCTATTTGATAGATGTTATGAGCATGTGTTCTCAGAGAAATTGGTTTATTTTCAAAAGACTGAATTAATCATAAAATTTTGATACACTCTGGCATACTTAGTTTATCTCGAATACACAAGTTCATATCAGTTGAAACGGAAATAAATATATATATATTTATATTTAATAATGGCCTTAGAATTAAAAGTAAGTAAATATATATAAACTATAAATAAATGTCCTTTAGTAATGAATTTGGTAAGGGGTTAGGTGGATGTAAAACATTTCCTGCCATTTATATGCCAGCCTATCAAGGGGAAAGGCTGTGTTTCATTTTGCTTTGATCTGCCTGTGTACCTGACACATAGGAGACACAAATGTTTATTAGTGGAATTTTTTAATGCAGTTCTGGTGGTTATTTTCCATCACTCTCCCCATAAAAGTAACTTCTATTCAAGGAGCTACTAAAATAGCTGGGCTCAGGAAAGAAAGGTAACTTTTATAAAAATTTGCTTGAGGGTATGTGATTTAAATTGCTTTCTTCAGCTGACTACTTCAAAGATCTACATAAATATGTCAAGTTTATTTATTTATTGTCCAGTGACTTTAGTTGGGAGGTTCTTGGTAAGCAGTCAGTAAATTTAATAGTTCGGTAGTTATGAGATGCTTCTGATTACAATAGATATTTTATGATTCAGCCTGGGACATAAGTGTTATAAAACTTCTTAACATCTGTTTGCTAAGTGTCTTTTATTTATTCAAAAAGTACATTTATTAGGAACTTAGTATGTGCCAAGGCATACTTTGGCTACATGTTTGTGTTAGAAATGAAGGCCAAGAAGATGGAATTGTTTTCATGAAGCTTAAACTCGCGTGTGCGCGTGCTTGTGTGTGTGTGTGTGTGTGTGTGTGTGTGTGTTTTGGGGGGGAATATCGATCAGTGCAATAAACGTGGAATGACAGTGTAATGTGATGACAGCACCTTAGGTGAAGAGCAAGTTGGCAGGTACTGACTGCACCCTCCAGGTGCAGGGGAGACTGGCTTCTAGCAGGAAACAATGTTTTGCTGAGAGTAGGGGCTGAATGGGAGTTAGCCAGGCAAAGAGGGGATGGTGGAGGCAGGGACTGTGTTCCAGGCAGAGGAAATTGTACACAAAGTCAGGGACCTCGGTGTGTCGGAAATACAGTGAGCATCTAAGCAGGAAGTGAGGTTTTCTGTCTTTGTAAAATTCCCACTCTCACTGACAAGAATATTGGCAATGATATTAACAATACTAATGATGATTTCTGGAACTTGTAGCAACATTTACTGAATACTCATCATGCCGGATGCTGCACTAAGTGCTTGATACGTGTTATTTTATTTGATCCTCAACAATAGCCACATGAGGCAGGCACTGATGCCTTTATCTCACAGATAGGGAGATTCAGGATCAGAGATGTTAGGAAACAGGCCAGACACACTGATAAATTGTGGATCCTGGACTCAGACAGGTCTCTCTCTCTCTAAAGCCCATTTTCTTAATCACCATGCTTATAGTCTGTCTGGATCTGAAAATTAATAACGTAACTTAAGCACATAATTCACTCTCAGATAAAAGTTTATGCTTAAAGAATCTTAATTTTAAAAATCAGAAAATATACACTGTTTTTAAATGTGCTTTTATTCCAGTCTAACAATTCTATCACATTGCAATAAATGAATAGAATTGATTTCAAACACTAAATGTAAACATGTTACCAAATAATGCAAAATGTGTGGACACAACACATAGTTGTGAAGTCTGAGGAAAAATGAACAAGGCTATAGAAATTGAGTATGAATTATTATTGCTGGATATTACAGCTAAAGAAAAACGAATATATTGTCTTAGGTTTCTTAGAGAAGCCTCTAGCAACTGCAGTTATTTGAAATGAGCCGGATACTAAAAGGCCACGCGTGGTGTTATTTTCAACATTGCAGGCGGACCTTGGCTTCTGTGTGTTTGACATCTCAAATCCCCTGTAAGTTCCTCACTGTGATCCAGCTTGGTCTGTTTACCAAATCTAAATCTCTGGAAAATTTGTTCCTGCAGCAGATCTAGAAAAGATGATTTATTTTCATGCTGCACATTTGTCATCCCCCCTTCCCTTCTCAGGGTCTCGCTAAGGTTTCCATCATCAGGCCCAACACCACTGGGAATATCCTCTCTTGTTCTGGTCCTTGTTTGCTTTCTTTCTGTCCTTCCTCTTAACTCCTTTATCTCTGTCTTTCATTCTGGTTTCTCGTTTGTCCTTTTCTGTGCGTATCTCTGCCGTCCACCTTTCCAGTTCCATGTCCACTCACCTCACGCTCCCCTTGCTGCCTCTTCATTGCAAACTTGTGCTTTGCTCTTCACTTTTGGAAAGTAATGATATACGCAGATTTGACGCCTAATGTTATCTAATTCCTGCCTCTTTCCCTTGCATAGTCTGCCTGAGGCAGACAGATTCCCAGTTCTTTCTGATCTTTATTTTCCTTCTCCTCAGCTATATTTTTCTTGCATGGTTTTATTACTATGGACGAGGCTGAGAGATTGCCAAGTGACCCAGAAGACCTTGGCAGTCTTTTGTTTCTCAGCACTTGAGGGACAGTATTTACATTTTATGGGGTGTGAGGTCTTATTTTGGATGCTGTACTTTTCCTTTGGCTTAGGAAACCTCTTTGGGAAAGTGGACATGGAGATCTGCAAGCTCTGCAATGCTAAACATTCCCTCCATAACTTTCTTACCATCTCACATCTCAAATAAATATGCCAACTTAGATATGTGATTAATGAAAATGATATACAGCATTTCCATGTTAAAACTTTAAAATTTTCCTTCATAAAATAATCTATGCCCATTAAAAATAGCAAGATAAAAAAAGCTGATACTTTTCAGCGTAACCATTGTTAATATATTTTTGGTGCTTTGTTTTGTTTATTTTTGATTTGCTTCAAATTTTTAAAAAATTCTCTTGTTCCTTTTGGTTTGTGGCTATTACGTAATTGTAAATACTGTGTGTACAATTTCGTGTCTTTTTTTGCCTCTTATTATAATGGCTAAGTTATTTCTTCGTAGTCCATCATAGTCTACCATAGTTTCTGGAGTCATAATTTTCAAAAAAACTGTACAGTATTTCTTGAAGTGCCTATAGTATAATTTACTCAATCATTTGCCAATTGTTTGATACTCACCCCTACTTTTTAATGTGTGAGATCTCACTGCTCTAAGTGCTCAACTTGACAAACATTATTTCATCCTTCAGGAACTTTTCCTGTAACTCTCTTAGTCATTGCCTCAGGATCCTGTGTGAGTGATGACTCAGGGCGTGCAAGGAATGAAACACTAAAAACAATCCCAAGGCCGTGATGACGAGCATCCTTCCACCAATCTGTTACAACATGGCACCAGGAACACACTGCGAGAAAGCCTGGGATTAACTATGAAGAGAAATTGTGGCGCTAAGGCAGTTAAGGACATTTCTGGAAATGACAATATAGGCTGACAGGCACAAATCCCAGAGAAAAATTACTGACATCCCTCCCAACATGATATGGAATGTTACATCGGTACCAAGAGGGTGGGCGTTTGGTATCGATGTTTGTTGAAAGGATAGAGTAGTATAAAATCACTAGAGGCAGTCTGATTTTGGGTATATGTGAGTTAGGACTATAAGTAACAGAAAACAAAATTAAACTAACTTAAACAAACAAATAAATATTATTAGCTCCCACACTGGAACATTCAGAGGGAGCAAGCTTCAGGCTGGCTTAATCCAGTGGCTTTGGCTAGTTCTCTGCAGTTTGCTCAGCTGTAGCCTCCTCTGGGTACTGGCTTTATCTTCAGCCTGGTTTCCTTAGGAAGCAAAATGACTAGTTACTTTAAGCCTCACAGTTGCATTTCATGGTTTTCAGAGGAAGTAAAACCTTTTTTTTCTGGTGGTTCTTAATTAAGAGTGATCAAAATGATTTCCCAGGAATTCCACATAAACCTTTCTTTGTTATTTCCTCGGTCTATGTTAGATTATGTGTCCATTCCTGAACTAATCTTTGAGGCCAGGGCAATGCCTTGTGCTGATTGGCTTATGTCTGTGACCCTGGCCCAATCACGGTGGCAAATGTGCTGGGATTACCTTCAAGCCAATCAGATTCATCCCAGGCATTAGGGATGTGGTTAGTGCCCCTTTATGCAAATGGGATGCAGGGAGAGAGATGGCTGCATGAAGAAAAATGGAATTATTATTAGGAAAAGGAAAACGGATGCTATGCAAATGTAATCTGGAAAAAACTGCCATTCTGGAACTTCTGTTAGTTTAGGGCTTGGAAAATGCCAAAAACTTACAAAATGTTTACACCATTGGAATAGATAAATTCAACATAAAATATAATTATGATAAAAACTTTGTATTATTAGATTTTAGAAAAGAGGTGGTTAGGGAATATTATGGTACACAGTCCTGAAAACATGTTTCTTGAGCTTTCAAATCTCGCATCTCTCACTTACTAGCTTTGTGATCTTGAGCAATTTATCTAATCTCCCTGTGCTTTAGTTTCTTCATCTGTTAAATGGGATCATAAAATTATCCACTGCATAGGGTTGTTGTGAGGATTACAGGAGTTCATATGAATAAAGCCTTTTAAATAGAGACTAGTTCACAATAGCACTTGATAAATATTTACTCTTAATACTTTTTTATTTTCATCACACACTCTGATCAAAATTCCCTCAATGTTCCATTTTATCAGTTATTTGTACCAGATAATATTTTCATAGAAGATTATTTGAAAGCCATAGTAGTTTAATTTCTTCCATAATCTGATATAAAATTATTTTTTCAAAATATCCAGGAAGTTTATATTGAAAAGTAACATATACTTTTCTTTGCTATGTGTGTGTGTATATGTGTGTATGAGAGAGAGAGAGAGAGAGAGAGAGAGAGAGTGAGAGAGAGAGGAGGAGAGGGGATGGTTTATGTTGATAAGGGTCATCAATACCTTTAAACTTCATTCATTTCTATATGTTTTTTAAATTATAAAAACAATAGATGTTGATGGCTATCATCTATTCCACAGACGTGGATGAACCCCCACCCAAAATTTGATTCTGATGTCAAGACTGATGATGCTACACTCACACCAAGAGGACATGATGAGGTTTATTACTCTCATGATGAGGCTTTCTGCAGAGAGCAAGGTAGCCTCCCGAGCAAGTCCTGTTTTGAGAAGACAGAGAAAGGAGACTTGCTCCAATTTTATTGTAGTTAAGGTATGGGTTTAGGGTGGATTGTGGATTATGTAGTTTGCGCTTCCCATTGGCAATAAAGGAGGGACCACCCAGGTTGTCTTATGAAGAAGGAGAAGGATGATGATGGGATTTGAAAGCTGTCGGCAGTCAAATCATAAGTGGGCTCAGACTTTTTATTACAACTGTAGAAAACAGGGAAGATACAGGAATCATAATACAGAAATTAAAATTTTTGGCAATCTAATACAGGTACATTTTTATACATATATGTACATTTTATGTTTGTGTTATTTAGTTGGATTATTCCTGATAATTTTAAAATTCCAGACTTGATTCTTTTAGGCCACTTTTTACTATTATGAACCATCTTAAGCATCACATTGTGTGTGTTGAACCAAAAAAAAAAGGGCTTATTTGGATTGTAAATCTTCTGGAAAAACTCAAATTGCATTGTGGAGTTTCCTCTTTTAACTTGCAAGCCATTTAAGCTTATTCATGGTAATGTTTAACATAGAACATTAGTTTCAATGTGTTAACCAAATGACAGTATAACTTCTGTTCATGTCATGTTAGTTTGGAGCCAGAGAACATCAGTCAGCCAGACAAAACCCCATTTTAAAATGATCCGAAGTGTTTGTGTTTACGAATAAGAAACTGGTCCAAGTCATACAGCTAGTAAGACGGTGTTAGAATACTGACCATCACTTTGTATTGCCAATTCTTAACCATTGCATCCTTTTGCCTTTGCCCAACCTGTCTGATGAGATCCACTCACCCGTCAGTCATGGTGTTCTTGAAACTTTAACATCTATAGTGATCTTCATCTCAGCTAAAGTTAATCTTTTCATCCCACATGCACTCAGAGCTTAAATTTAAACCTCTCTTACAGAATGTCCATCACATTCTGCTTCTTGTATTCCTGTTCTTCATGTAAATAGCTCCTGAATGTCATTGTAGGTAACCTAAGAGTGGGTGCTGTGTCTTAATCGGTTTTATGCTCCTCGACATACCATACAGTGTGCTTTACATTTCAAAGTCACTCGATGGATGCTTATGGAGTTAAATTGAATTATACTGACACTGTTCATCTGAGCTCTGGAAATATTTTACTATCCATGCTAAACTGTCTTTGATGAGTGTAGACTTAGAGAGCAGACAGAAACTTTATAGAATTTAAAAGTGATGTGGTACTCTTATATTAGGGATAACACTTCCACTTAATAAGTGGGTGTCTACAATGTGGCTAATGATTCAATGGCCACACAGGTCTTAGTAGCACTGTTTTAGTTTCAATGGCCTATATTTGAACACTTACATTCTTCTTGCTAAATTAGACTATACTGCTAGACTAAGCTCTGAGAAGCAGAGACATGCTTGTCTTGATTACCATGAATCCCCAATTCTTAGAACTATGCTGGACAGAGTAAGTGTTCAATTCATATTGCTATGGTTGATGTGAGTTAAATGTTGAGCTACCCCACGTCATTTGAGAAGGAAACGGAATATCAGTAAATAAGTCAAACGATGAATCAAATAAGGACGACTGATTGTCTAAAATACGCCTTTTGACTGGGAACTTTCCCTTCCAACCTGACATAGTAGATTATAATTCTCAAAGTATACATGCAGTTTTGTTTTTTGCTATCATCGAATGTAAAAGCAAACCAGATTGGAACATATTCATTTATTTGCATGAGTATAATAACTCTAACTTTATGATCATAACTTTCTCTTTGCCTATCTCCTATCTGTAATCTTCTGCGTAGTTTCTAGAGCGGGCTTCTCAGTGTAAATCCCTATCTGAAACCCACACTTCACCACCACCGTCCTCTGGAGTGAGCATGGCAGCACCGTTTCTAGCTGAGGAACTGACAGAATCCTAAGAGATAACCAGATGCATTGGTCACTTTCCGTGACTGATAAAAATGGGCTTTTGACCAGGACTTTGCCAGGATCCCAAAATTACTGTGAGAGGACACAAGAGTAACAAGTCATTTTAATGTATTTCCTAATGAAAATGAGAAGTTTGTGTTATAAATAAAATATCTATACTGAAAAGTACCTTTCTGGGATCTATAAGTATTTTTTTCTCTCTGGGAAAAAATAATGCTGTGATTTAAAATTCCATTCTCCACGGGATGACCACTGTTATCTGTTGGGTGGGGAGGGCTTCACCACCTTGCCTCAAGCGTGAATGGAAGGAGAAACAATGGGCGGACAATGAACAAAAAAGAATGAGAAGACGCATTTCTGGTCTAAAACATCCTGTTCTCTTTTTTCTTGAAGTTTTTGTGAATGTTCGTAAATAAGCAGATTTACTAAAACATTTCACCAAGTAGATTACTAGAATGAATGCATGTGAAATACTAGGAAATATGAAATAGCAAAAAGATTTCTCTCCTTGCCTCTTTAATTTGACTTGTGCTTCTGTGGTAGCCAGCTGCGTACTGCCTGGAGCACATTCTCTTTGAAACCATCTTGTGGGAGCTTGTGCGTCTTTATATATCAGCTAGACACAGTCGCAGGAGCCAGAAGAAGTGAAAATAGAACTACTGAGTCTCTGGAAGCCCCTCAGGAGTCCTTGATAACAAACAGCTCTAGAAAGTGGATTGCTTTTAAAGGCAAACACTCCCAGAAGTAATTAAAAGTTTCCATTTTCAACCTCTGCCATAAGGTGACTCTTTTTTTTCCAGAACATATATTATTAATAACTACCCACATTGTTATCAGGTGTGTTAAGGTTAAGTTAGATGTACGCATTTTGTAATCTCAGAAAAGTCCTTTCTTTTACTAATTGCTCTGAAACAAAAAGCTACTTCCCAGGCCAGAGAATATGTGATGGAAAGCTGCTCTTTAAGATTTTAAGACTTAGTCATTTAACTAAGAAGGCTGACATACCCTGTATGAGCTGGGGTTACTGGACTCAGAGCTTATAGAGTTCCGGATAGTATTTTTAATCTTACTGGTTCAGCTCATTTCTGATTTCCTTTCCTTTTTCTCTGTGCTTGTGGAGTACCCACCTGTCTAGGCAACTTATTGAGAGCAGATAACTCGAAATTGATTCTGCACATTAACCTATTACCAGTGTATTATTGTCCTTTCAACAAAAACCTTAAACACTTTAGTTTTCATTTTTCATTTTTTTCTCCCCAAATTTTTGGTGTCGTGTTGCCTTTAACAGAGAAATGTCCCGCTGTGCTTGGCTTACACCCTCCTCTGCCCTGCTCCATCTCCTGCCACCTCCCTCACCCCACGGAGTCTGCTGCCTCTATCATCTTTCTGTGGTGCTGAATGTATATAGCTTCTGAAACACTTTGGAATGAAAGGTGATATGAAATTGTAAAGTGTTTTTATCACGGAGTTCTGCCAATATGTCTCAGTCCTGACGTGTAACACCTCTTCTATTTCAGTGTTGTGACGGGGACCCGGCAGGTCCTGAGAAGGCGCCACACTCAGACAAGTGTGAGAGATTGCATTCGTCTCTGTGGGGGAGCCCCGAGCGTTAGAGCACCCACCACGTTAGCTCATTGCGGGCAGTGCATGGAAAGAGGGCTAGTGCCTTGCTGCTCACCGTGTGGTCTGTGACATCACTTGGGAACTTGTTAGAAATACAGAACCTCAGGCCCTGCCTAAGGCTTTTTGAATCAAAATCTGCATTTTAACAAGCTCTTCAGGTGATGTGTGCACGCATCACTAGCGTAGTAGACATCTGCTGTTTTTGTCAGCCCTGCATTTCTTAGTCGGGTAACCACACCTCTCACTTCTTAATACAAGAACTACTACTCTTTTCCCCAATTCGTGTCATTCTGGTGGGGCTGCCAATCACAGGGCTTGACTTTTTGGCCTTAGAGGTGGGCACATAATTCAGGTCTAGACATTCAGGCTGCAATGATTGGTCCAGGGATGGTTACATGGCACCCAAGTGGATGAGGGTCCTACCCTGCATTTCATTTTTTCCTTTTTTTGAGACAGAGTCTCACTCTGTCACCCGGGCTAGAGTGCCGTGGCATCACCCTAGCTCACAGCAACCTCAAACTCCTGGGCTCATGCGATCCTCCTGCCTCAGCCTCCCAAGTAGCTGGGACTACAGGCATGTGCTACCACGCCCAGCTAATTTTTTCTATTTTTAGTTACCCAGCTAATTTATTTTCTATTTTTAGTAGAGACAGGGGCTCACTCTTGCTCAGGCTGGTCTGGAACTCCTGAGCGCAAATGATCCTCCCGCCTCAGCCTCCCAGAGTTCTAGGATTACAGGCGTGAGCCACCGCGTCCAGCCATACACTGCATTTCTTCCCATTGAAGTTGGAGATGGATGTCTCTTCTCTCTGGAGTCATGAATTGGGGAAGAGGTAAATGTGAAATTGTCAATGGCAGTTTTCCCAGCCAAGTGAGAATACCTGTCTTCCCTGTGTAAGAAAGAGCAATGCCCAAAGAGAAGCAGAGACAAGAGAAGGGGACCTGATGCTTGCTCTCTACCTGTGGTTGGTTATCCAAGATCCTAAGACTTCCGTTCTGCTTTGCCTGTTTGAGTTAGGTTTCCAGCCCTTACACAGGAAGCAAAGATCCTCCATGACCCAGAGGGACATAACAGAATGATGGTTCCTGCGAGAAGACAAAGCTTGCAATTCCAATGCTAGCTGGAAACACAGTGAAACCCAAGGCAAATTATGTTATCTAGAATTTTACTCACCTAAACTCTCTCTCCTCCTTTCTTTATACTGTATATAAGACAAAAAAATTCTTGTATAAGATTTTTGAAAGGTTTAGGTAAAAAAATGAGCAGAGAACACCTACCACGGTGACTGATATATAGCAAATATTCAGTAATTGCTACCAACTGTCATTGTTTTTATTATTATCACGACTACCTCATGCAGCTCCTTTGAGAGGGTGGACTCCCAGGAAGCCAGGAATCTCAGGGCTCCTTTGCGCTTTAGAATCACAATAACTGGCTTGAGTTCTGCGATGCAAAGGTAACTAGTTTTGTTTTCTGGTGGACGTAATTTTGTCCTCAGTGAGAAGAATAACAAAGGTTATTAAGGCTGAACAGGAGTTCTAGGCGCACAGAAGGGTTAGTATAACCTTGTGTTCCCATTACAAAGGGCAAAAGGGACCAGAGCTGTCCATGCAATGGAATTTCTTTCCCAAACTAACACGCTCTCAGCTACAGTGGCAGCCACTGTCAAGAGTGGCAACTCCCCTGGGTGTTCTGCTTTTAGGTCTGCCCTCTTCCCCCGTAGTTCTCACTGGCCATGGAGTGGACAGAAACTCCAGGCTATAAATTTTAGTGACTCTTTCTTGGTGTCCTCGGCCCTTGGGACCATTCTCAAATGTTCTCCGTCTCTGTCGCTGGAAATCTCAGAGTTTTTTTTCCCCTCTAATCTGGTCACACAGTCCTTGACTGTGGGCTTGTCAAGCTTTTCCAAGCAACAGCTCCTTTGAGGAAATTGTCCAGAGCCCTCTGTCTTGCCTTAGGCAAATAAGGTTATGTGACACTGTGTTTCTGATCATCTCTTCAGTTCCTTTCTGTGCTTTCTGGAGGCAGGCATAAACACAGTGGCTTTTTTGGCACAAGTCGGGCCACTTCCTCCCAAAGGTTTCTTCTCAGGCTACTGTGGGGTATGTTTTCTAATTGCCTTCAGCCGGAGTCTGAGCTCAAGTACTTGAACACTTGGCAACAGCCCCAATGCCTCTTTGTTTCTCTCCATAGGGCAAAGATGACACCTTGGCAAATCAGATTAGTAGTTTCCTAAAGAAAAAATTAGGTTAAAGTTCCATACTTATTTTGTGCTGCACTTCTCTCTGTCAAAATAAAAATTGATTTTAAAATAATGATCTTAAATAAAGTAGAAAACATCTTCTGAATCAGTAAAGACTAATTAAAATTTACTCAGAATTGCTTTATAGTTGTGTGCATTTAAGTATGTAATTGGTAACATGCATAGGAAAATGGCAATTCTGTTTTTGTTTGAATTTTCTCACATTTGTTGAATGACTAGTTTGTATGAGGCCAAGTGCTATAAAAATACAAAGTTGGATAAGACTTAATTCTTACCTCCAAATGTTTAAAAGGTTGAAATATTTTGACATCTGAGCATGTCAGATCATAGAAAGCTTACTCTAGTATTTATCTGCTGCTACGCTGCTGGGGTGGCAATATAATAGACATTCAGAATGACTTTTGGATAATAGTCCTTGGACTTGCTACTTCTATTGTTAACATTATGGAACCTATGGCATATAGGTTTTATTTACACAGTGGTTCTTTTCAGCTGTGAGTGCAACTTGGGGATTATAAAATTGAGGAGAGAGCTATTTTCTCTATGCATGTTTTGCATAATAAATAATTAATATGTGGTGTGTGAGTAGTATATACTAACTCATTAGCCAAAATATTTAATCGATGAAGACAAAAAGTGATGTAGTGCAGTGTTTCTTAAACTGTTTTTTCATTATTGTACCCTTAAGTAGAAAAATGAAAGGAAATTTAAATTCTTCCCAGTGAAAGAAATTAAATATTAAGGAATAAAGTTTTGTCAGATAGAGGTGGGCTTGGGAGGGCCACAGACCATGGTATCTTCTAAGAAGTTTTTGACTTCTGAGAACTACTTTTCACTTCCTTGGAAGTGATATTGTCCCTCTGGAAAATGGGTGGTATAGTGGAAATAACAGATCAAAGAGACTTGGATTCAATACTAGCTCCACCATGTATTAGTGGGTGGCTTTGGGTAAGAAACTTAAACTTTCTGACCTGCAGTTTCCTATTTGTGAGGTAGGAATAATATTACCTATCTTGCAATCTTGTGAGGATTGGATATAATGTCAGTAAAGTGCCTGGCAATTTAATATGTGGTAACAATTATTAGTAAAGTTAATTAGTCTGAGTATCTTTCCCTGATCATGCCAGATAACCATGGAATGCTATATTTATATAATGGCTACATAGCAATGTAGTCATTATTAATACTGTATAGACTAGTAGTTCTCAAACTTAGTTGTGCATTAAAATCATCTGAGGACCTAGTAAAAATTTCCAAGCCCAGACTATACTGGGACAAGTTTACTTACAATCTCTGGGTAGAACAAAGGCATCAATACTTTTTGAAGCTCCCAGGTGATTCCAATGTGAAGACAAGTTTAAGAATCAGTGGTTTGGACATTCAGTCGAGACTCTGAAGATAGCTATAGTTGTTCATCTTAAGGACATGTTACCTGAAATTTGAAAATAAAATATCGTAAAATAGTTGAGGGAATACCAGTTGTTTTGAATTGCTCCAGCACTTTGTTGCTATTAAACAAATGCCTTTTTAGTAAAGATATATTTTAATAAAACATGACTTTAAAACAGGCAGTTCTTTCCTTTGTTGGTATTGATTTAGAAAACCACGAGTAAGCAAGCCCATGGGGGCCACAGCTTATGACATATGGAATTTGTGTTTGTGAAGGGAAAGGAATATTTTCCAACTTGAGGCATACCAGAGCCTAGACAGCATGTCACAGCTGAGAAGTAGGCTTATGATACGATTTTCCTTTCATTAAGAAACATGCCACATGTCACAAAAGACTGTGGCTTAACTGTCACTAACTGGCATTGAGTAGGTGAAGGGAACTTTACATCCTTGCTAGAGTAGAAATAAATGCTCTCTTTCGTATGTCGCATACAGCATGTGAAAGTATTCTTGGTGTTCCATGATGTGATTTCCAAAGTTTCAGGTAGAGGTGCTTATCCATGGAGTGATAATTTAATTTCATCAATGGGCGGATGTTCTGTCAACAGAGGAATGTCAGCAGGACCTATTACAGAAAGGACTTCCAAGATGAGATATGTAGTAGACAAGGACAAATGTCTGAGAGGATGCCCCACATTGTCTTCATAACAGATGGCATGCTTATCAATATAGGGGAAAATAGCTTTAAACTTAGGCCTGTGAAGATAATTGGATAGAATAAGATGAATAAGATATAATTTCAGAGATACAATAATATTTAAAAGATATAAGATTATTTTTGATGAATAAGATATAAGACATATTTTTGATGAATAGCACATTAGACAAGTTATTGCCTGTGATAGAAAGGAATTCATCATTGAACAAAGGTCTGATATCCTGAGTAATTGTCTGGTTTATACCAGCACCTATTTTTTATTTTTGACAAAATTTAGGGATTGCTTACAGGTTAGAACTGGAGGGGAGACCCTCTAGACCTAACTAGCAGAACTGGTATAAGAATTAATAAGCAGGAGGTCTGACCCAGGATTCTGCAGAAAGGAGCAGAGAGAATGGTAAAATTTCTATGCATATTTATTACAATTCTATCATTGTCTTTCCAGGTAGCAACTAAGTTCTTAAAAGTGATTCAGCAAAAGTTTCTGGTATTAATATAAAGCCATAAACCAAATCCAAAAAAGCCTTACTAACGGTGGCAAAAATTAGTTTGAATAATAGGGAAGTCCGGTACTTGAGAAATTATGATTTCAGGAAATTAAAGTTCTGGTTTTAGTGCATGCAGAATAAGCAGTTTGATTTTCCAACCAGATTAAGTTCTTTTGATAAATATAAAATATAAAAAAGTTTGAATATAAACTATTCAGTTTTGGCTTATGGACAAAAAGTGAACATAGATAATATGAATCTCTATTATGCTTTCAATTTATTCTTTATCTACTTGTTTTGAAATTATATCTCCATTTTAATTTACATGTCTAACATTTACATTGAATTTTATATTTGGATAACTGATTTCCTTTTTGTAATTTTCATTACCAATAGTTTTAGATTTTTAAAACTAATTATTTTATTGTTACTTCTCTTGCTGGCTGGATAACTAAAGGCCATGTCATTTGAAATTGATTGAACATTTGCAATTTCTAGGCATTTGCATACTTTTCATTAATTGCTAATTGTTCTAAAAGATCTTTCCATGTATGAAAGCCTTTATTATTTGCAATGAAGAGTTATTCATTGCCTTTTGTGGATGAACTTTCCCGAAATAGTAGGATGGAAATTATTAATTATAGTTGTCAGAGAAGTTAATTAGCCTTAATCATAGAAATTGTCACATACAGGAGCTAAAGCAACTTGTGCCATTTCATTACATGTGAAAGTTATTGGAACAGAAAGTAAATTGGCTCTTTAACCCAAGAATAAATTGTTCTCATCTTTTAAAAATGAACTAAATCATCTCTGTTACATTTTAATCGTATTTTCAGTTTAGCTATGAGCAACATTTTCCCAAGGTTATATAGAATCTTTAATTACTTATAATAAAAATAAAGTATCAGCAGACTAATTTATCAATGAGACAGATTTTTTTTTCTGATGCAGTTCTTTCTTTCTTTGTTTTTTATTTCAGAATATTATGGGGGTACACACAATTTGGTTACATATAATGACTTTGTCTCGCCCCAAGCCAGGGGTACAAGTGTGCCCTTCCCCCATACAGTGTCCTCCACATCCATTAGTTGTGAGTTTACCCAAAACCTACTTTTAATTTTAATTTAGAATGCCATTATATAATTTAGATGAGGAAACAGTATTTTTCAGTTGAATTGAAAATA
>CAUYSK010001498.1:0-24698 GCA_963575035.1 Avahi laniger | reverse complement strand
CACTGCTGTATGTGCACTTAAGTGTTGATCAGTTAATAGCAATTTGATGGTGAGTCCATGTGGTGCTTGTTTTTCCATTCTTGTGATACTGCACTGAGTAGAATGGGCTCCAGCTCTACCCAGGATAATACAAGAGGTGCTTGTTCACCATTGTTTTTTGTGGCTGAGTAGAACTCCATGGTATACATATGCCACATTCTATTAATCCACTCATGTGTTGATGGGCACTTGGGTTGTTTCCACATCTTTGCAATTGTGAATTGTGCTGCTATAAACATGCTTTTCTTAATTTTAATAGCATCTGCAGTCATTTGTAAAAGCTGGGTTACTTAGATAAAGTGATCATTTCATGAATTTACTATCACTAAAGTTGTTGGATAAAATGACTCTCTCATTATTATCATATTAATAGTTCACAATTGTATGTTAGAAAAAACACAATTTTCTAACATTCTAAGCAACGAACATGTCTCTAATAAATTTACTATAGTCTCAAGTTTTAACTTAATACAAAAATTTCAGTATTATGAGAAAGTTTTTAGTCCTGCTTAGCAAAACACTCTATATAGAAATAGAATGTAATGTTTTCAAATTATATAATTAGTGTAAAAATCTTGGCTAACATTTCCTTGTCTGCTTAAGAGAATGCAAATTGTACTCAAGACATGTCTTCCTAAAGAAACTGGGCCATTTGCTTTCCATTTTTTCCAAATTTTATCACTGACAATTTCTAGGAGTTTGAATTGCTGCTTTAATTCTAATGTATAACAAAATCTCAATTGAGAAACATGGGACTGATGCTTTTCTGTTTTCACATATTTTAAAGCATTTTTTTTGATAAACATTTAACTTGAGGCATGTGAAAAAGCCACTTGAATCATTTTATTCTCGGTCTATCAAGTCGAATTAAGAGACATTTAACTATATGACATCATCCAGATTATTCTAAAAATGAGATTTTACAAATTACATCTACTTGAGGCTTAATATTTATTGATAATTAATTTTATCACTTTTGTTATACAGCCTCTTGATGATGTTATATTTTAATTTCAAAATTATCAATTGATTAAGTAGGCATTTGCATCAGAGTATTTTGTCTGATTAAATAAACTTTAGGTACAATTATTTTGGCCTTAATAATATGAAAACAAATATTAATTGCCATAATTTACATTTGAAATTATTCTGCTAATGCTAATTATAATATGAGAACTATATCTGCAATAAACTTTCAAATAAACACGGCAGAGAATTGCCTGTCAGCAGTTTCTCTGGGAATATTGTTTCATCATCATCATCATCATCATTTCAGTTTAGAAAATCATTTCCTGTATTTTTATATCATTTGACTTGTACATCAACTGTGTGGGACTGAATGGGCAAGCATCCTTCTTTTTCTGCGTTGAGAAACAGCCTCACAGAAGTTGAGTGACTTGGCTCTGAAGTTGCAGAAGTAAGAGATAGAATCAGAAAGACAGCTTAAGCCAGTCTGATAATTGTTACTATCAATCACTTTACATATCCAGAATTTCATGTAGTATCTCAGTCGATCACAGTAAACTGCCAAGGCAGAAACAGAATCATTTTATACATGAGAAAATTAATTTGCTCAGGGTTGCACAGTTAACACATGGCAGGTTCAAGCTGTAAGTCCAGGAATGTGTAATGCTGTGCAGATTCCCTTCCCATTAAGTCACACAGATGATTACTTAAAGGCAAATATATTCCCAAATAAATAGAATGGGCATTTTCCTTTCTTAGCACAATGTTTGGAGATAATTGCAGTCACTGGGCTAGAATCCTTGAAAATTAACAGATTGTTTTAATCAGCATTCTGCACAGTTTTAGAAAGTACATAGTATGGATGGAACTGGAGACCATTATCTGTGTAGTATCTAAAGAATGGAAAAACAAATACCACATGTACTCACTATTAAACTGGAACTAACCGATGAGCACACATATGCATAGAGGGAAGTATGACTCAATAGACATCAGTTGGAGGGGGAAGAATGGGATGGACGAAAACCTACATAACAGGTACAAGGAACAGTGTCTGGGTGACAGGCACATTTACACCCTGACTCGAGCATTAAAAAAGAAATCCTTGTAACCAAAAACATTTGTACCCACGTAATACTTTGAAATAAAAAAGAAACATTAAGAAAAAGTTTAAAAAGAGGAAAAATAACTGTAGGTAATAAAAAGGAATTAGAACCCCCAGTCAAAAAAAAAAAAAAAGACATGTAGCAGATTATATTGTCTTCCTAGGGCATGCAGATTTGCAGATTATTGTATTATTACTAGAATAAATAGTTCTGGTGAAATTACCTTCAAAAAATAAAAGAGCACTGGTTTTTTTTGAAAGAAACAAAACTTACAGGCTTAGGTTGTTACTTCATGGAGAAATTACTGTAGAGTTTACATGGAACTAAAGAAAAATATCATTGTGATGCTCTTTCATAGGAATCCAGGGAAGCTGATAAACAACGAGCCATTATAATCTATTGCCCTACAGAAGAAAGTGGAAAGAGACATAATTTTACACTTCAGGGCAACCCTGGACATGAGAGATAAGTGATTCACAGGTATTGCTCAGAAAATGTTTACATAACTGGTTATGCCTAAAAAAGTAAAGCAATTTGTTAACCCATGTGACTTGGTGTTGGCAATTACAGATAAACTTTTAAAAAAAATGATTTTCACCAGAGGCTACCTAAGCTCCTATGAAGGTCTATTCAAAAAGAAATTTTTGAAAAGGCAGCTAATAATTTGAATAAATATCTGAGGTTGTTTTCTGCATGTGTAAATATATAAATGCCACTAGTAAGTTACTCAAGTCAAGAAGTCAGAGAGTAATCAATACACTAAAACAAGCATGTGAAAAGATGCTCAGTATTACTAATTATCAGAAAAATGCAAATCAAAACCACAGCGAGTATCATCTCACACCTGTTAGGATGGTCACTATCAGATAAACAGAAAATAAAAGAGTTGGCTAGGATATGGAGCAATTGTAATCCTTATGAATTTTGGTAGAAATATGAATTGGTATAGATGCTATGGAAACAGTACGGAGATTCCTGAAAAAATTAAAAATAGAATTACTATGAGGTCTAGCCATCCCCATTTCTGGTATATATTCAAAAGGATTGAAAATAGGATCTTGAAGAGATACTTGCTCACCCCTGTTCATTACCCAATAGCCAAGATGTGAAAGCAACCTAAATGTCCGTCAATGAGATGAATGGCTACAGGAAATGTGGTACATGCAACGAACATTAATTCATCCTTAAAAAAAATGAAACCCTGCCACATGCGACAAGGAAGGTGAAACTTGAGTTGAAGTATATGCTAAGTGAAATAAGCCAGTTTACAAAAAGATATCTGCATGATTCCACTTATATGAGGTATCTAATGTGGTCAAATTCTTAGAAATTGAAAGTGGAATGGTTATTACCAATGACAGGGAGAAGGCAGAAAGGAGAGTTTTTACTCATAGGCGTAGAATTTCAGTTTTGCGAGATGAAAAATTTCTAAAGGTCTGTTGCACAAAAATGTTCACATAGTTAATAATATTGTGTATCTTAAAAATGGTTAAGATGCACAAACAAAGCAATTGAATATTTAAATATTTAAAAAGGAAAACAACTTACAAAGAAGGAAATCAGAGAGTAAAGCAGTGATTTGGGAGAAACCAGAACCACAAATTTGCCAATAAACAGTCAAGCAAGAATTCAGGTGCCATGAATACTGTTAATAACAACAGCAGCATTTACTAATTACTAGATACTATTGTCCCTTCTTGCAATAATATGTTTAATATGCCAACCTATAATGGAGAGCAATCATATTCTCCAGAAATAAAAATGAAATAAAGATCTGATCAGAAAACAAACAAATAAGCAAACAGAAAAACCTATTAGATTATCAGAAGCGTATCAACACTAAAAACAATAGGAAAGCTGTTCTTCAGGATGAAGAAACATTTCAGATGTTATCCAGAAATTCAGAAAAAAACGAAGAACAAAAAGGCAAATAGGTAGGGGAATCTAAATTCATATTAAATTCATAAAAGAGCATTGTGATTATTGAGTTAAATAATAATGTTATGAATATTGACTACAAAACATGTTATAACTACATATTAATAAAATAGCATATCAACTGCATATAACTATGTTATGAATATTAACTGTATGCAACAATAATAATTATTATTGAAAATACTATATGTTGGGAAGTGGATAACTGGATTTCAGTGTTCTGAGGCCTTTAACTGTATGGGAAGTGATAAAAAGTATTAATTAATATTACATAAAATAAAAAGTAAAGGATTCAGGATAAAGTTTTATAAGATAAGCATTAAAACTTTTGCTAAGATTTGTAGATCTATGGGTTGATGTTTTTCCTTTCTCTTGAAAAAATCTGTGGCCATTACATCAACAATTTCTTCTACTTTGTACTCTCTCTTCTCTTTCAACAACTCCAGTTACAAATGTTTTGAAATGTTGGATAATATTTCACAGGTCCTGTATGCCCCTTTTTTCCAATTTGTTTTAGTTTAGATAATTTCTGTTGACATGTCTTCAAGCACAATAATTCTTTTCTCTAATGAGTTCAGTCTGATAGTCAATTAAAATAATTTATTTTTGATATTTCATTTTTCATTTGTAGTATTTCCATTTTTTTGAAAATAATTTCCATCTCTCAGCTGAAATTTTCCATCTGTTAGCCCACATTTCCTATCTTTCCCACGAGATCATTTAACCTATTTATTAACCTTATTTTAAATTTCCTCATTGTTCATTCAAACATTTGAATCATTTGTGAGTTCGTTTGTTTTCTGGTCCCTCTCTTGTTAGTGGATTATATTTTCTCACGTTTTCACATAACTTACTGTTGGACTGAATGGAAGACATTGGGCGTAGAAAACACTGAAGACTGAAGTAAGTAACACTTATTCTCCCCAAAAGGGCTGTATCTTTTTTCAGGTCCGTAGTGGAAGGGGAGGGGTTGGTTTGAATGAATCTAATCTCTGATTCCACTGGTCTGGACTTTGCTGTTGCTTTATTTAGATTCAATTCACTACGGTCTTAAAATTATTTGAGGATAGGGTTGCAAGCTTCCATTAGCATGTGTGGGATCTAAGAGCATGCAGCTATTGTCTTGGTTTTGCTGCCCTGCTCTTAGCCTTCTGCAGGACCAATGGGCCTGTGCCAAATGAATGTAATCTCTAAATTCTCGTGCCTTTCCCCTGTATCAGGCAACTGCTGCCTCGTGATCGGTTTAAGAACTTCATTTCTTCAGTAGCTTCTCTTCATTTTCCTGCTCAGACTTCAGCCTTAAGCAGGCCCCAGAAACCTGAACATGGGGCCAGAAAAGGGGAAGGTCTAAGATACCTTTGTCTGTCTGTATTTAACCTATCATATTTTGCTTTCTATTTGTGCTGCCTGTTCTAAGTTACCTTTTGTCTCCTTTCCTATTTTCTTTTGCCTTGATTGGTATTGTTTATTATTCACTTTCTTACCATCTATTAGTTTAACAGTTACACATTATTTACTACTATTTAAGTGAATTTTCTATAAATTTTATCATGGATCTTTTACTTTTTAGTAATATTAATTAGTACTTTTCTCATTTCCCACACAATTCATAATCCTTAGAACACTTAAATCCACTTTCCCATTTTACAACTTTTATGGTGTTATTTTACCAATATATTATTACTGTTTATAGAATCATGAGTCATACTATATTTTTTATACACTTGCAAAAATTTGAAGTTCTATATTAATTATTGTTTTATAAACTCAATTTTCATAACATAATTATTGAGGTTTCTTTAGTTATATTGTATGGATTTAGATTTATTCACATATTTGTTCTCCTTTTTGCTCTTTAATTCCTAAAATTCCAAAACTATTTTTTGTCATCCTTAAGGACATATTTTAATATTTTTTAAATATTGATCTGCATCTGACAAGCCCACAGATTTTTGTTTCATTTGTTTTCTCTGATAATGTCTTTATTTCATTTCATATTTCAGAGGCTTATATTTGCTGGGTATAGGATTCTAAGTTAGACCTTTGAAGATATTTCACTGACTATGGCTTATATTGCTTATTGTGTGTGGCTAGATTTAATTTTTATTGTCTTTTTAACATTTATTCTTTTTTTGATTTTTCTATTTTCTTTGATTTTAGCTTCTTGGCAGTGGTGAATTGTGTGTGTGTGTGTGTGTGTGTGTGTGTGTAGGGGAAGTTATTCTGTGAGAGATTCTCATCCATCATTCATTAGATATTGCTTTTACCCCATTTTCTTTCCCCTGATTTTCTCATACTCCTTTTACACATACTGTGCCTCCATACCATCTCCTATAGTTTCTTAACACAGCTTTGCTTTTTCTCCAATTTTTGTGTTCTTCATGATTTTGTCAATTTTTATTTTTGAATTTATACTCCAGTTCACTAATTTTCAATTCAGCTTTGTATAATCTGCTGTTAAAACCATCAATGGAATTCTTAATTTCAGTTATTATATGTTTTTTTCTATAATTTCCATATAGCTTGTTAATGGTTCCAACTATTTATTGAAATTCTTTATCTTACCTGTTATTAAATATTAAACAGAGTTTTTTGTTTTGGTTTGGGTTTTTTTTTCCCTATGTCTGGTAACTCCATTATCTTCAGTTTTTGTTGGATTTTGTTCACATTCATTGTTATCTTTTTTACGTTTTTATGCCTGGTTATTTTTGGATGGGTGGCAGACATTGCATATTAAAAATTTTAGAATAACTTTAAAGATCTGGATAATTTTATTTCTCTTCAGAGAGGATTATTTTTTCCTATTTTTAGAAACTAGGCTAGATAGAATAATATTTCCATATCACTTAAATTTTATTAAAGGTTTTCCTTAGGTCATTTGAGGACCTAGATTTTCACAGTTTTCTCTTGTTCCTAGAGTTTCTGCACTCAGGCTTAAAACACAAAACCTGGAGTTTTACCTGGACTACTACTTCTTCTGGGCCTTGAAATCTAACTTTATCAATGTAAGTTCATGAATCTGATAAAAGCTTCACTCATTTTTTTCAGTGTCTTATCATTCACTTCTATAAAGTATATACAACTTTGTAAAGTGACTCCAAATGTCAGAATCACCCTTTTTAGTTTCTTCTCCCAGATTTTGTTCCTAGAACTCTTAATTTCCTTGAACTTCTCTGACTCTTTCAAAAAATTTTAATAAAGCTATTTTATTTATAACTTTCAGCAGGAAGATTAGGTAAAATTACCAAGACTGATGTAACTGTATTAGTCTCTCCATTGAAAGTATTTGAGCATAGAGTTCCATGATTAACTTTTATGTTTTCAAAGAATAAATATGGCTTTTGTGTTGAGAATAGACTTTATTGGAGGCAAGAACATATATTGAAAGTACAATCAGGAAAAAAAATAATAAACAAGTAAGAGATGATGGTAGTTTGAACCATGATGGTTACAGCAGAATTGTTGAACAGCAGGCAAATTCCATATATAATACCCTAATTAGAGATTGAATTAATTTTCTACTCTACATCACAATTTCAGATCTTGTCTTCTGATTTTGCTGTACTAAAATAAAAAACTGATACCTTTTTGAGATTCAATTTTGTCATCTATAAAATAGGAAATAATATTAAATTAATTAAATATTTGAGTCATATTTCTTTATATATGTGTATTCTTATCGCAGAATTTAAAATATTTGTATATGTAATCACCATCAGATTGGTATTATCAACACTTAAGTGCACATATAGTAATAACACGTATAGTAATATAGTCGGGTATTGGGCAGATTTTGAGGGGAAAAGGGGATGAGCATATACACACCTAATGGTTGTGGTGAGCACCATCTGGGGAAAGGACACCCTTGAAGCTCTGACTCGGGTGGGGCAAAGACAATATATGTAACCTAAACATTTGTACCCCTGTAATATGCTTAAATAAAAAAAATTTAAAAAATTATCAATTCAATGACAAAATAGTATTATGTAAAACCCTAAATTATCTTTAATATAATGTAATAGCTCTAATTTTATTACTTTGGGAAGTGAGAAAATGAATTAATATTTCTCAGTTCTGAGAGTTTGGGGTACTTCTTATATTTCATTAACTACTCAAAGTTATAGAGCTTATAAATATATCATCTTGTATCTTCACATATAAAAATATTTTTGTAAGTGTCTCAGTTCCTTGCATTTACAAATCATTTCTGTCAATGTAACAAAGTGGAATATTTATCTTAGTTTTATCATAATGTGTAATGGTAGGTTTGGTGAGGAAGGCAGATGGTTCAAGAGAGAGAGGCAGTTGAGCTGATAGAGGTCACGGTGATTTATTTAGTAATGTATTTAGACATAGAACTAAGCACAATGATAAATTAAAGAATGAGTAAAGCTAATTATATTTTATCTAAATCACCAGCTTGGTATATTTTCTACTATTGACAATGTTGTATGATATCTCAATACTCTAGACTGGTGAAATGTTGAATAGTTACTGGTAGAAGAATTATATAGTTAGTCTCACTGATCCCAAAGAATACCTTAATGTTCAAATGTTATTAGAGCATTTTTCATATAGTTAAGATAATAGAGAACTTATTTTAATTTTCCCCAAATTTAAGCTGTTATTGAATGTAAAAAATATGAATTGCTAATACACAAAGAGAAAATGTGCAGGCATTATATATGACGCAAAGGAATTATGCATTATTAGGGATATTCCACATGACTTCCATTCACATATACATTCCTAACCATCCGACAAACGTCAAATAATGTTTGATAGTTATTGAGAACTAATAGCAAAATGTACTATATATGTGTATAATTTGACTAGATGATTTCCGTAACTGAAAACATTTACTACATACATAATGTTGAAAAGAAACAATAAGTTAAAAGTAATTTTACTTCTCTTAGTTTTAGTCATCATAACTTACAATGGAATTTAGAATGCTTTCAAAAATTCTCCAGGCATTCCAGACTATATTATAGCACTCCTGGGAAATTTCAGCTGTGTAAACATCTGGCAGCTAGCATATGCAGTCAGATAAAGCATCAACAATTTTAATTGGTTTCTCAATGAACATCTCAAATAAAATATTTAGATATATTTTAAACTGTGTACATTAGAAAAAATCTTTGTAAAATTTATACATTAAATCATTTTTAATTTTGTAGGAGACAAAGAAATGGATTCACTTAATTGGGAAAATATACATCAGTACATCAGATATAGAAGATTATCAATACTTTTATATTTAACATTCATATAATGTTTGCAAATGCCTATGTAGCTACTTGATAGCTTAATACATATTGCTCTCATTATCTTTCCTTTCTCTTTCTCTTTCTCTTTCTTTCTTGTTCTCTCTCCCTCTCTCTCTCTCCCCTGCCCACAGTCTGTATCTCTCATTTTCACCTGAAGTATTAAATTAAATCATTTCCATGATTAGACTTTTGTGTACAAGTAATTTACCTAGTGTGGAGACTTAGTTAACATGTAACATCTCCTTAATCAACTCAACTTTGCACCTAAAGTGATTTTTTACAATATTATATAGAAGAGGACAACTTTAATTCTTTATGGAATATAACCTCAAAAAGGAACCTGTGTTAGTTTTCTTGGGCTACCATAACTAAATATCACAGACTGGGTAGCTTAAACAATAGAAATTTATTTTCTCAGAGATCTGGTGAGTCGAAGTCCAAGATGAGGTGCTAGTAGGGTTGACCTCTGGTGAGGCTTCTCTTCTCTTTTAGGTTTTTAAATGGCACTTTCTTGCTGTGTCTACACATGGCCTTTTTGGTGTGAGTGCATTGAGAGAGAGAAATCTTGGTATATTTTCCTCTTTTTCTAAGGGCAGTAGTCCTATTGAATTAGAACCCTACCCTTATTACCTCCTTTAACCTGAATTGCCTCCTTAAATGCTCTACTTCCAACAGTCACATTGAGAATTTAGGCTTTAAAAAATCAATTTAAGAAGGACAAAAGTCTATCCATAATAGAACCAACTCAGAGTCATAATATAAAACGTGACAAGAAGAATAAAAAAAAATAAGAAGTGCTGTATATGTCATTGTGAAATAAAGACCACTTTTATTAAGTAAACTGTACTTGCTAGAATAAAAATATGAAGCAACTTTGTTTTTCTTTCCTCTCATAGTTTATTCAACTCCTCTCTCAATGTTATTTGTTTTCCACATGTGTAAAACACAGGTACATTCCACAGCCTTCTCAGTAATATGTTGTTTTCATCAGAAGAACAGTCTAATTTAAGAAAATAAGGTATCTAGCCCAGCTGTACAATCAAAATAATCAAAATTCTGAATTTCTTGTAAGTTAAACATTTATCCCTATCCTAGTTTAGCATTATTTCAGGTTTAAAAATCTACAGTGGGGTATTTGGGTTCTCTCTTTCTCCATCTAGTCTATTTCCTTTTGTAAAACTCTAGGAAATGCATATTTCTAATAATATTCTTTAAAACGCATCTCAGTTGGTTTAAGGTGAAGAAGTCCTCTCTTCGTTCCCAAATCCCCCTACCCATCATCCTAGGACCTATCATATTTGGCAATCACTAATTTTAGTAATATATTCTATTTAGTCTCCTTCTCATTGACTATTCTAACTGCTGACATGGCCTACAGGTGATGATTATTAATGTTTGAAGAAATTCTTAATCTTTTAGAATATCCGAGATTGCCTTGGAACTTACTTTAAGATGTGGAGGTATCAGAGCCAAATATATTATTGCTGGCCTTTGTGATTAATTTTTACCTAGTGTTACATGTAATTTTTAATAAATTTAGTGTGAAATAATAAAAGGCTTTTTTGCTTATTAGGTATGTACATTAGAAATAACATGTTATAGTGCAAAAGTGACTCTGGGATTTGTTTTACGTGCCAATCTGATGCTTACTAATTTAGGGATTGGCAAAGTGTTCATTTACCTCCCTGAAAATGTCAAGTGTCTAATGTAATTTATTTTTCTTTATAGAAAGATATTAGAATGCACAGTGGAATTAAAAAGCTTTAATGTCATCACCCTTATAACAAAGGGCAATACCTTTACCTTAAAAAAAAAAAATACTTGGTGTAACCTAATCAATATTTCCAAAGGTACATTTATTTATAGAGCTTTAAAACATTCCAAATCCAAATAAACACAAACCATATTGTAGTATATGAATGGCAAAAGATTGAAATTCTTCATCCAGTTCTGTATCTACACATTTTCCAGTGCAATTTTGCATTTGTTCACATTAAGAGGTAGAATAATTTTCTCAAGTCTTGAATCCAAATTGACCTTATAACCTACTTTTACCAATAAAATTCAGAGTATTTTATTGTATTCCGGTTCTGAGCTTGCTCCTCAAGGACACCTCTTGTTCTAACACATTTTTTTGGAAACTTGCCACAACTAGCCCATACTAATCTGATGAAACGTGGCCTGATCATTCCATGATCAACACCCAGCCAACCACCAAACAAATAACTGCTAAGAGCCTTCTAGGCTAGTGAGCACCCAACTGTACTAGAAAGCTGATTGCAGAGTCATAAGCAAGGTTGGCTGAGATAAACCTACATAAGATCTGCCTAGTTGACCACTGAGCTTAAGATGATTTTTATAAAGCAACAGTTAACTGATAACACATATCTAAACATTAGTTAAAATATTTGTTTGTATACCCATATGCATATACCTAGTACATACAAATTGTTAGTGTTTATATAGACATTAATTTCCTTTTGCAAATTTCTAGACAAAGATCAGTAAAATTAATATCGACTAATAATTTTGGTCACTTTTCAAATAAACACAATATAATATCTTATTTACATAAAGTAACAATATATTCTAATTATTTGTTTATTCCTTGGAGATCTGTGAGCCTGTATAGAACAAGGATTTTCCTGCCTAAGTGTCTTGCACATGGTAAATCCTTATCATCTGTTTCTTTTAAAATAAATATCATAATTGATGGCAAACTATGAAGATTCAATGCAGTGATAGATATAGGTGAAGTTAATAAATATATTGTAAGAAAAGAGGTGGACAGAGAGATATTACTGAGTATTTAATGTCAATCTATCAGTGCTTTTCATGTGGGGATGTAGTGGCAGGACTGGAAATACATTAACATTAGGATTGTTGGGGTTGTACCAATGCCAGAGCTGAGGTAAGAGTGATATGAGATAGGTGTTTACTATTGGCATTTAATTGGCAGGAGCCAAAGATACTAAACTTCTTCTAGTACCCAGAATGATTCTACACAATAAAGAACTGGAACACCTAAAATCCAAATAATTCTTACATTGCAAAATGCTAAAAAGAAATTGACTAAAAGAGAATATATATTATATTCAAGTAATCTTTTGTGGATGGGAAAGTAATAGCCAGTGCATTAGTTAAGTTTCTTAGTTTACGTTAGTCTTTTTGCTCAGTAGTGATTATTATAAATTGCTTTGATATTAATTCCTGCAGACTCTCAGAATCATATTAATATTTTAATATTCTAAGTCTTTGGGTTGTATTTGCCATTAAATATTTTCCTCATTAATAATTGACTAACATAAAATTGGATAGTAACTTGTAAGTTGGGATTTAGTCTCTGTGTTATTAGTCTTTTTTATTTGCTGTTTTCTACCTACTGTCTATTTTTGTTTTATCTTTATATGAAAAATCAAAATAAAGCAAAACAATACAAAAAACTATATAGTAGCTCTATCATTGAACATTGCCTAATACATAGAATACTATGGATTTAGAAAGCCATATGCATGACTAGAAAAGAACTCATTTTCAGAAAAGATTTGATAAGACACTCATCTTTCATTAATTTCCAGGCTGAAACTCTGGAAATTAATGAAAATTTCCATCAAATCATTGAATGATCATGAGATAAATAGACAGGAGCTTCAGAGACCACAAACAATAAGGAATACCGTCTTTATATTATAAAAACATTTTGAAAAGTCAATAATAAAAAAGGAAGACTGTAGACTTCAAAACTCAAGAACAAGAAACCTGAGAAAATGGAAAATATTAATTCCAGAGTTCTTCTATTATATTTTTAAAATATTGCTTTAAAACATTACAACACATACAAAGAAACAGAGACATATAGCTCATGGAAAGAAAAATAAATAAATAAATATATTGACAGAAATCATTCCTGAAGAATCCCAGACATTGGACTTTAAATCAGTGATTTAAATATGCTCAAAAAATTGAAGGAACCTAAATGAAAATAGGAAAATAATGTATGATCTAAATGAAAATATCAATAAAGAGAAAAATAAATCATATAAAAAATCAGATTGGAATTCTGGAGATTAAAAGTGAATTAACTGAAATAAATAACTATAGAAATTTAACAACTAACTTGATAAACAAAAGAAATAATTAGCAAACTTCAATATAGGGTAATTGAAAGTATCAATTCTAAGGCACAGAAAGGAAAAAAAAAAAAAAAAACCTGAAAAGTTTCTTAGAGACCTGTAAAACTCCATCTAGCTGACCAACATACACATTATAGGAAACTTCAAAGAAAAAGAGAAAATTTTGGGCAAAACTTCTCAAATTTGATGACATACATGAAGCTACACATTCAGGAAGTTCAATGAAATCCAAGCAAGGTAAACCCAAAGAGATCTACATCATGATACATTATAATGAAACTATTAACAGCCACAGAAAAAGAGACAATCTTGAAAGCAACAAGATAAAACCAACTGTCATGTAACAAAGGACCCTCAATAAGATTAACAACTATTTTCTTACCATAAACTATGGAAGAAAGAAGGCAGTGGGGCAGCCTTTTTAAAGTGTTAAAATAGTAAGCATTTCTTCAAAGATGATATACAAATGATCAATAAGCACATGAAAATATGCTCAATGGAAATTAGGAGATTCCCTGACATGAATGAAAATTAAAACACAGTATAACAGAATCCACCAGATATAGCAAAATCAGTGCTCAGAGGGAAATTTATAGCTTGTAAACTCTTACACTGAAAAGAAAAGAAAGAACTGAAATTAATAACATAACTTTAATCCTTAAGTAACTAAAAAATGAATGGCTGGTTTCTTCTCATCTGGAGAAGCTGTCACTTCCTATTTTCAACATTACTTTTGCTGGCAGTATGAAGAAGCAGACTGTTTCAACACCCTCAAATGCTCACACTACCTCTCTAGCGATGGATCCCTAAAAAAGGGAAAATGAAATGACAGATAAAGAATTCAGACCATGAGTAAGGAAGCTCAATGAAAACCAAGATAAAGCTGAAAACCACTACAAAGAAAACAAAACAAAAAAAATAATCCAGGACATGAATAAAAAATTTGCTAAAAGATACATATTTAAAAAGAGAAAACCAAACAAATTCTAGATAGGAAAGAAACATTAATGGATTTACAAAATATAGTTGAAAGCTCAAAGAATAGGATAGACAAAGCTGAAGAAAGAATTTCAGAGCTTGAAGACAGGTCTTTTGAATTAACCCAGTCAGGCAAAAATAAAGAAAAAAGAATTAAAATAAATGAAATTACCCCAGTGCAACATTGTTGAGAAGGGGACCTTAAGAAGTGAGTAGGTTGTGAGGGCTGAGCCATTATTAATGGATTAATGTTGTTATCAAGGGAATGTGTTTTTGTAAGAGCAAGTTTGCCCCCCTCTTGATCTCTATGGCACAGTCTCTTGCCCTCCTTCCTTCCACAATAGGAGACTCACATTATGTGGCTCCTCAGTCTTAGACTTGTCAGCCTCCAGAACCATGTGCCAAAGAAATTTATTTTCCCTATAAATTATCCAGTCTGTGGTTTTCTATTATAGTAGCAAAAAACACACTAAGAAAACAGATAACTGTTGTTTCCAGTTTAAATGGTTTCCCATGACACTCCTTGAAGTTGTGGGATTTTTGTTTTCCACTGTCATGAGATCTTAAATGTTACCTTTACTGGCACCAATGCAGATGAGACTTCAAAGAATGATTTTCAAGTACAACTTGCATCCATCTGAAGACATTATGTAATCGGCCTTGCAAAATGACCCCCTCCCTAAATCACTTTTTGTTCTCTCTGACCAGTCAAGCCTAACAAGCATAGCATTGTGATCTTCTTGCATAACTAACTTCTTGGCCTTTGAGTTCTTTCCCAGAAATGGTAGCTACACTACAGGGTAACAACAAGGAACTGAAATTCCACTGGTACTAACTGTAGCTATCAACAACAGTTGATTCTTGAATTAGACCACCTGCAGAATCCATGACTTCCATCGCAACCTGACTTGCTGCATGTAGCTGCATTCCATATCCTGCTATAAAAGCCTTTGCCCTTATTCAGGGAGACGAATTTAAGAAATTTCTCCCATTTTGTGGCTGACATCAATCACAATAAAACCCTTTCTTTCCTGGCAATACTCATTGTGTCAGTAATTGACTTTCTGTGTGACGAGCAACCAGACCTAGGCTGTATTACTTTTAAGTTTGGTAACACTTATTTTTCAGTATTTTAAGATGCTTCAAAAATCTTGTAAATAATAAATAGGACTTTGATTGAAAAAATGAAATTTATAGGTTTTTGCACACATATACATACTAAAACAAAAATCTCTTAGTTTAATTTTTCCTTGGGGGAACCTACCTCAATAATGCACTGTGAGATTGCTAAGATTACTACTTTGACTAATGTCCATTAAGGCAAAGGGAGTTAGGCATTATAACATGCATGTGTACTTCAATTCTAATAAAGGATCTTAGAGAGAGGAAACCTAAAATTAAGAATATTTGTGGACAAATTGAGGACAGCCCTTTATTCATTTTATATGTATTTTCTAATTGTCCATGCACACTATTATTTATTTGTATGTGCACAAATAATGAAAAATGTATTAGAAAATAAGAAAAATGCAAAAAACCTCATAGAGATGTTCAGTGAGAATATTGAAAATTATTAACATTTCAAATAAGTTGAGGCCAGAATATCTATATTTTGAGGACAAATATTATAAAACTTTTGGTAATAAACAATGAACCCAATTATAAAACTAATGGTAGAAAGCAATTAACCTAACCTTCAGTTTTCACACCCTGGAATTTACATTTATATTCACTTGTGTGTGTGCATGCAGTTATTTATGCTAAGGGAGCTTTAAAGCGATAGTAATCATTTCAGTTCCTTGCAAAGGACTGAAAGGAAACTGCATTGTTGACAAAGGCCAGATTCATAAAGTTTTGAGATTAAATGAGCAAATATTTTAGCTAACAATTCTGACAGTTATGGAAACTGAGCAGAAATTATTGTCTGGCCAAGTTTTCACTACGAGTTTAGAACATTTTTAGGTTCAAGGAACTTCTCCCGCAAATAGTCCTACACAGTCTTCTTATGTTTATGTCTTAAACTTATGTGATCATACATGTTCCCATGATAAGTGACCAAAGAAAGTAGTTTAATATTTTATTTCATCCATGGTGAAATATTATAATTATTTTTACCTTTATTATTATTGGCTTGATGTTTTTCATTTTACATGAAGAAAAACACATTCACACTGCTTTCTATTTGTGCCTGGGTGTAATTTTTCAATGCCTAACATATATATACCGTGGGTACATTTATGTTCAGTTACAGGGATTAATGAATGAAAAAGCCATGCAGGCTATAAGATTTGATGAGTTTGTTCTTATTTTTTTCAGTAGGAAATTTGTGGGAGAACAGATACAAATGTAGCATAACGATAACACATTAAAGAACTGAGCTCTGGGTCTACAGTTTTGAATTGTATGTCTCTGTTTAACTTAAACTGCCAGAGTTCCAGGACTTTAAAAGTTTTGAACCACTGAAGTAATATCTTCCAAAATGAACTCTTCAGGAGGACATGGAACTGTTTAGGCACTATAGATCAAGTCACTTTGATTTCTTCTCAATCTCAGAATGAACGCTAAAGATGCAACCATTGAAGAATGTACAATGTAAATATTGATAAGGAATATGAGCATTGCACTAGCATTCCTCCTGGAGGTGGGCCCTAAAGTCATATAAAAGTTATTAAAAAGATATTTAATTTTTAAGCATTCTGGGCTACTGAGATGACAGCCCTAATTTCCAACAACTAAAAACACCTAGAAATGCTAAATAGTATGTAGAAATTTGAGAATCCTTTATGATTGTAAGAATTCATATCCTGTTCTTCACTGATGATCTTACTACTAAAAGGTCACTGCCATGCTATTTCCCAATGAAAAACAGAGTATCTGCTCTAATAATAATTAGTTCCCTACTAACTACTAATCTGTAAGCTAGTGGGAGTTAAAAACCAACTTCTGATATGCGACTTGGGGAAGAAGATAGGTTCCCCTTATCCATGAGTAAGCAGAGAGCCCCACTTCTAATAAGTACTGTAGGCTAGTAGATCCTTTAATTTCAATAAAATGCAAATTTACCATTGACCACTTCGTTGTGATTCCTTGCTTGTTTGAAGGATGAAATCCAACTTCACATTTAACTCTCTTCTTATAAACAATAGTCATGTAAGGAACTCAACTGTATTTAAAATCATAGTGTAAGAATATCTCTCACGTTTCTTGAGGGTAGAATGCCATGATCTTTTCAGTATATTGTCTGTTGGTAAATTAGGATGGTAGAAAGTGTTTCTACTATTTTCTTTTACAGAGTCCAATAGACATACACCATTCCTTCTTATGAACCTATCATTGAATCAGAAATTGATACATAAAGATGGGTTGGGAATGATTGGTATAAACTATTTTTCATCACAGTTAATATTTAATACCTCTGATTACCTATTCCAATAACACCATACAGTTTTTCAAATATAGTCATATTATCTAAAAAATTCATATCTTACACTATAATTAAAATCTTAATCATAAAAGGAAAAATTAAACACATTCTCTGAATATAATGTAATTAAAATTTAATTTAATAAGACAAAGAGAAACCAAAAGAGAGAAAAGGCCACTTTGAATTTTACTTGAAATATTTCTTCTTCAATAACCTTGGGATCAGAGATGAAATTTGAAAAGAATACCACTAGAAGAAATTTTTAAAAAGTAAAAAAATTATTAAATATATGAAATACTAACAAGTCTTTACTCAGAGAAATGTCCATACCTTTAAATGTTTTTATCATTATAAAGAAGAATGAAAAAGAAATAAAAAAAATAATTGAATTAAACATTTAAAAAGCAGGAAGGACATAATCTAAATGTGATATTAATAAAGCATATACAAGCAATAATTAATGGATTAAAAAGCCAAAAATAATTGCAATTGTAAAATAATATCTGAAGCTCTATTGTAGAAATCAATAAAATAATTTCAAGTATAAGATGCTGTAGATTTGTTGTAATCCAGGTGCAGACAGAGACACTGGGTGATATACCAGTTCAAAGGGCATTTTCTATCTAATGTCTACTATAGAATCTTTAATATTCCCTATGTTTCCAGTTATCATCTCAATTGTAGTTTAAATTCTCTATTTGGTGAGTTTAAGTCTAATCTGTTCCTGTACAGATTTATGGAGACTTTGGGGGAGATACAGGCTGATCTTAATATAGAAGCCTTAAGCTTCTATATTAGGCTCTTACAAAAGCCTTAAGCCTCTGCAAACATGTTACATACCAGGTCTGCAGTTACTTTAACATATTACTCCTAGAATAATATGTTTATCTGTGGCTATTTCTGCTTATGCTTACTGATGAGTATAATTATACACTAATTAAGTTAATTGCATTACACAATATTATTAACATAGCTATATAAGTATTATATAATTAAATAAAAACAATTAAAATAAATGAAAATATACTTAATTAAATACTTGACTATACAAAAATAGCCTTCATCATTATTGTCTCTTTTTTCTTCTTTTAAAATTATTTTTAAACTGCCTCCACAAAATCTATTAATAAATCATTACTATGTGGCAGGCTGAGAAAATTTTATTATGCTGGGAAGTTTGTAATTGGCAAAATATGCTTATTTGTTCACACTCTAGAAATTCAAGAATTCTTTATTATTAAGATAAGAAATAGCTAAATTTTATTGTCATCTACTCATAAAGGTGAAGATGCACCAATCAATAATATAAACAAAGTTAAAGAGTAGGCATAATCATATTATAAAACATTTAAAAGCATCTTAGAATTGATTGGCCTTCAAATATTTGATACAGACAAGAAAAAGAAAAGTACCTCTTTTTTGACAGTAAAATACATTCTTTATAGAGCCCATAGTTAGAAATATTGTGCTCATGTTATTTGAGCTCTGGGACATACCTCAAAATATTGAAATTAAATTTCTGTATGTTACTTAATAATTCATTTTTGGATCATATAAATGACTTCCTCTCAATCAATATTTATTAATGAAATTAATTATATTTAACATTTTAAGTAGTATTACATTTTGGTGGGACAGAATTTCTGAATGAGTCTAGCTTTTTTAATATCAGAAGAATGGATAGACTGTCATATAAATAAGAGTCAGGTTTTAAAACTGATTTCATTAATATTATTTCCATATATATTTTATATTATCTTTAGGAAGATGTTTACAAGATATAATTTACTTATGTAGACCAAGACATTTATTATTATAATTTAAGACATCATAAATAATACCTACTTTGAAGCCTGAGACTGGCAATTAGACATTTTTCAAGAAGAAAAAGAGGCCAGATTTCAAAGCCTAGATTTGTAGTCTGACTCAAAAGATAGCAAGGACCTTGGACACATCTACCAGGAATGGCTTCTTTTCCCCAGTGGGGCTACTTAGAGATCAGACTGTAAAGATGACGACAATTAATTGAGGGCCATGAAAGTTACTAGAGTGTGGATCTTAGTAGTAAGAACAATGGTCATTCAGCAAGATTGAGGGCCCTGATAGATACTATGTTTTACAAACTAAACAAATATATTCTTTCTGAAGAGTTACAAAGGACAGAAAGGAAAAAGTTCCAGGTTAATAGGTCACAACTCCTTTAAACTTTTCTATCTCAAGTGAGGATTGATCCTAGAAATTTAGAGACATTGAATCTACACTTAATATTAAGTGGATTCTGCTATGTGGGAAAGAATAATGCTGGAACTACAGGATCAGGCAAAGTCCAGTGAATGCATCCCCATTTAGCAATGATTGGAAATATAAGCATTTGGCTTTGTACATTATGTGAGAAAAGTTATGAAAACCTCACTATCCAAGATACTATTAATAGATTGAGTTGTCACTGTTAATATGTACTAATATAGATGTCAGTGATTAATCAGACCATGTCTTATATGCCTTTTCTTATAATCAAAATTCTCCATTTTTCCTTTATCAGAATGGATTCTTAGTATTGTTTCCTGACATTCTCTATAAGATGGAACATTGAGTTTACCAGCACGCTTTACAGTTTCCGCTGATGTTTTCTTACCAAGTCAAATGATATGTAAAGATAGAAATTAGAAATAATCTTCTATGTATGACCTGATTACTTCCCTGAGATGACTGTGGCACTAAAATACATGCATGGGAGTTAGTGTTTCAGGGTCATGGAGTACTGCATGATAAAGTATTTAATATTAGCTGATTGTACCTCCTGGAATCAACTTCCTACAAGCACTCACTCAGCAATATTAAGAACAAGTAGATAATAGTATTTAAAAATTGAGTTGATATTTCTATTCAGTGTAGGAATTATTAGTTCATTTTCTCAAAATATGCTTGTAAAATCAGGCAGAAGCTTAAGTGCTGAGTGGATTTGTTCTGTTCTGTTTCCACCTCTAGTAATGAGGCTATCTTACTATGCTTCTTTTTGCTGTAAACAAACCTAAGTGTTTTTCCTGATTAGTAATTGATGGACAGGACAACTGGTTTAAAGAGGGCTGTCAGAGTTTAAGGTGGGGGTCCCAATACATTCAAACAGCTGAGGGGAGAGGAAGACAGCAGAATAGAAGCCAATCTGAGAGGACACCACTTTGTGGGAAGGGAATAAAAGTTGCAGGTGGCTCAGCTGTTAGGGGTCTTCCTTAGCCACTTTTCTCAGCCTCTGGGCTGATAGGGGAGCCACTCAGAGTCTTTGCAGAGACATTGCACCAGAGAGCAGATGCAGCAGAGACCTGGTGCTGCCAATCCCTGGTTTCTGCAGCTGACGCCATTGTGGTAGCCCTAGTGCACGGCAGCATCAGCTCTGCTCAGGTTCAACTTTCCAGCAGTAGCCTCTACATCACCCCCCAAGGCTGGGGAGGGAACAGACAGAACTAATGCTCCCCCATGCTGTGTCCCGAGAGTGGGGGCTGAGCACCATACTCCCTCTACATGGGATCTGAGCGTGGGAGGAGTCTCAGACCCCACAGGCACATCTGGGAAGCCTTGAGCAACTGCCTCAGCAGGATTTAGGTGGGATGGGGGAGACCCTTGGCCAGCCAGCAGCTCTAGCCTGTTTCTGCAGTCCCTGGGTGGCTGAGACAAACCCCTGCCTGTGTGACTGGACACCAGCAGTCTTCGCACTGGGGGAACAGCCCTGCATTGGTGTGAGTCTGTCTCCATAATCCCCGGAGCCAGCTCTAAAGTGCTAACTGTGCCCCCAAAAGAGGCTCTGCCCCTGTAGCTCCAGGGCTCCCACTGGGCCTGCAACATCACCCCCCTTAATATTCCAGAGTTGAGCCTAGGCCCCAAGACACTACCCCCGAGTCTCCGCCACTGCTACTGGGCCAGCAGAACCTCCTCAAGGGCCAGAGCTTCACCTAGGACCCCCCAGCCTTGAGAAGACATTACTCCTCAGCTTGGATTTTACAAATGCCTGCAGCCTGATCATCCGTGACCACTGCCTAAATGGATTTATCCAGCTGCCACTATCACCTCCACAGGGTGACTCTGGCCAGAGCAATACCCCACAACAAAAGCCATGGTGGAGAGGTTGCATTCAGCCTCCAACCTGAACTCCAACAATGAGCTGGAGAACAGCCCCCCACCCCCCACAAAAATCAACCAGCACTGGCTCGAACTGACACAATCACAGGGGAATGAGTCAAAACAGAACAGCCGTTCTATAGGCTCTCAGTGCACCTGCTCTGTCCCTGATGGGTCAGCATTCCAGAGTAGGTCACAAAAGCTCCATCTATGGTCCTACCCTTTACCTAACTAAACAGGGGAGTCCCCAGGAAATGAGAACAGAAGTCCCATAATCCTATCAATGTAAAGCTGAGAGAAAAGGAGCTGGATGAGATGAAACAAGCAAAAGAACCCTGGCAACAGGAGAAAAAACAGAAGTGTGATCCCAACAACGATCACAAAGGAGCTACAGTAGTAGAGTCCATCCACAAGGAAATTGGTAAAATGTCAGAAATGGAACTCAAAATATGAATGTCAAATAAGATGAATGGAATTGAAGAGAAAATTGAAAAGCAACAAAAAGAAGCCAAAGAATAAGTATTTCAGGCAATTAATGAAAAAGTCACTAATGATTTAGACAACATAAGAAAGGCTATAATGGAGCTTAAAGAAATTAAAGAGTCATTTAGAGCAGTGATCCCCAACATTTTTAGCACCAGTGACCAGTTTCATGGAAGATAAATTTTCCATGGACCAGAGAGGTGGGGATGGTTTTGGCATCATTTAAGCACATTACATTTATTGTGCACTATATTTCTATTATTATTACATGGTAATATATAATGAAAATAATTACATAACTCACCATGATGCAGAATCAGTGGGGGCCCTAAGCTTGTTTTCCCATAACTAGACATTCTCATCTGGGAATGTGACTTTCAAAGTGTGTTACTTAGGTCCAGTCTCCCTCAGAATCTCATTTTGTTTGTTATCACTGCAGAAAACTCTGTTTCACAAAGATAGAATGTCAGAAATGAAAGCAGGCTTTTCAGTGCTTTTGTGGAAATCTCAGGATATTCTGCCTTGACTTTAATCCAGAATATATGGAGATTTGAAGTTGTCTCAAATATACTTTTAAGGCTGCCATAATTTGCCATCTTAAGCAGTTTATCCTCTTCTAGCACAAAGTTGATTCACTTGGCTTATCCTCAAATGGTTGTGGATCCATTCCTTCACAATTTGGGGGGCTTTTTTGGTTGGGAAGTAATGCTCAAACTCTTTTGAAAGCTGAGATAGGTGATCATACAACAGCTGGGAGAAAGAAGGCCCTGGCTCATTCTCTTTCAAAATCTCTGCTAATGTTTGAAACATGTCAAAAATCCAAATGTTCGCTCATTGCCCCAGTAATTCCAGTTTGGCTTTGAATGCAGTCACTTTATCTGCCAACTTGAGCACAGTTGTCATTCTCCCATGAAGTGACAGATTGAGTTCATTGAGCAGGTCATACAAATAAGCAAGTTTTGTGACCCATATTATGTCACTGAAATGTGCTGTTTTTCTAAAATAAATCTGTGAAGCGGCTCTCATAACTCAAAAACTCTGGCCAGTGATCTACCTTTAGAAAGCCAACTCATTTCTGTGTATAAGGGACGACATGTGTGCTCTGTGTCCATCTTCTCACTGACTTGCTCAAACAGACGTGAGTTAAAGGCATGTACTTTAATGTGATTGATAATCACAACCTGCAAAACATTGCTTAGTTCTGGTCACATTTTTTGGCTAGCCAGCATTTCTCTATGGATGACACAGTGTGTAGACTCACATTGAGAATCAGCCTACTTGATCTGAGTAGTGAAACCACGAAGCCATCCAGTCGTGGCAGCCACTCTGTCTGTGCATATACTGAAACAAAATGATCAATTCAGTTTTTCTGGTATGTGATCAAAGACTTGAATAGTTCTGCAGCTGTGGTGTTTGTTGGCAGCAAAAGTGAACACAACACATCCTTATGCACATCCTTCTGAAAAATGTATTGCACACACACAAAAAAGCTTTGTTGCCTTGTCGTCAACATCCATAGACTCATCAACTTGGATTGTGGACCACGATGACTCATTAATCCTCTCTAACAATTGTACTTCAATACCCTCTATTTCATCAATTTGTTTAGTCACGGCACTAGCTGAAACAGGAACATATGCCACCTTTTGAAATGCAGCCTCTCCTAAATGTTCATGGAAAAGTCCTTAGCAGCAGGCAGGATCAACCTTTCACCAATAGTAAAAGACTTCTTAGCTTTACCAATGCGGTTAGCCACTAAGAATTTTGCTCTCAGTGCAGACACATTTGATGAAGTTGTGGCCTTCAATAATTGTTTCTGTTCTTTGTGTTCATTTTTTTTGTTTTTGTTTTTTTTTTTTTTTTTAAAAACTCCAAAGGCTTGTCTTTTAATGCAGGGTGCTTGGTCTTCATGTGACAAAGCTGTTTTGAAGGTTTCATGCCTTCATTGTATAACCAGTTGCCACATATTATACAAAGTGGGGTTGGAGCATGTAAATCACCTGTTGCAGTGAACCCATAATTTAAGTAGGACTCTTGGTATTTTCTTTTAAATGCAGCTTTTATTTTTTTGGAAGTATTATAGTCTTCTGCTTTCTCATCATTGGGTCTTTCCCTCTTTTCAAAGAAGCTTTCCAGGGATGTTTGTTTTTTACTCATTTTTGCTAGGGTTAGACTTACCAAAACTATGACTGAAGCAAGTTCACAGTGTAGCAAAGAGGTACAGATGGAAGTGGTAAATAAAATAATG